>JAKZAP010000019.1:19933604-20073090 GCA_023053575.1 Branchinecta lynchi | reverse complement strand
TGACTGACTCTCTGTCTGTCTTGACTGACTGACTGTCTGTCTGTCTTGACTGACTGTTTGTCTGTCTTGACTGACTGTCTGTCTGTCTTGACTGACTATCAGTCTGTCTGTCTGTCTTGACTGACTGTCTGTCTGTCTTGACTGACTGTATGTCTATCTGTCTGTCTTGACTGACTGTCTGTCTGTCTGTCTCTCTTGACTGATTGTTTGTCTGTCTTGACTGACTGTCTGTCTGTCTTGACTGACTGTCTGTCTGTCTTGACTGACTGTCTGTCTGTCTGTCTTTTACTGACTGTCTGTCTGTCTTGACTGACTGTATGTCTATCTGTCTGTCTTGACTGACTATCTGTCTGTCTGTCTGTCTTGACTGACTGTCTGTCTGTCTTGACTGACTGTCTGTCTGTCTTGACTGACTGTCTGTCTGTCTTGACTGACTGTCTGTCTGTCTTGACTGACTGTCTGTCTGTCTTGACTGACTGTCTGTCTGTCTTGACTGACTGTCTGTCTGTCTTGACTGACTGTCTGTCTGTCTTGACTGACTGTCTGCCTGTCTTGACTGACTGTCTGTCTGTCTTGACTGACTGTCTGTCTGTCTTGACTGACTGTCTGTCTGTCTGTCTGTCTTGAATGACTGTCTGTCTGTCTTGCTGTCTGTCTTGACTGACTGTCTGTCTGTCTTGACTGACTGTCTGTCTGTCTTGACTGACTGTCTGTCTGTCTGTCTCTCTTGACTGTCTGTCTTGACTGACTGTCTGTCTGTCTGTCTTTTACTGACTGTCTGTCTGTCTTGACTGACTGTATGTCTATCTGTCTGTCTTGACTGACTGTCTGTCTGTCTGTCTCTCTTGACTGATTGTCTGTCTGTCTGTCTGTCTTGACTGACTGTCTGTCTGTCTTGACTGACTGTCTGTCTGTCTTGACTGACTGTCTGTCTGTCTTGACTGACTGTCTGTCTGTCTTGACTGACTGTCTGTCTGTCTTGACTGACTGTCTGTCTGTCTTGACTGACTGTCTGTCTGTCTTGACTGACTGTCTGTCTGTCTTGACTGACTGTCTGTCTGTCTGTCTTGACTGACTGTCTGTCTGTCTGTCTGTCTTGACTGACTGTATGCCTGTCTCTCTGTCTTGACTGACTCTCTGTCTGTCTTGACTGACTGTCTGTCTGTCTGTCTTGACTGACTGTCTGTCTGTCTTGACTGACTGTCTGTCTGTCTTGACTGACTGTCTGTCTGTCTTGACTGAGTGTTTGTCTGTCTTGACTGACTGTCTGTCTGTCTTGACTGACTGTCTGTCTGTCTTGACTGACTGTCTGTCTGTCTGTCTGTCTTGAATGACTGTCTGTCTGTCTTGCTGTCTGTCTTGACTGACTGTCTGTCTGTCTTGACTGACTGTCTGTCTGTCTTGACTGACTGTCTGTCTGTCTTGACTGACTGTCTGTCTGTCTTGACTGACTGTCTGTCTGTCTGTCTCTCTTGACTGTCTGTCTGTCTGTCTTGACTGACTGTCTGTCTGTCTGTCTTTTACTGACTGTCTGTCTGTCTTGACTGACTGTCTGTCTGTCTGTCTCTCTTGACTGATTGTCTGTCTGTCTTGACTGACTGTCTGTCTGTCTTGACTGACTGTCTGTCTGTCTTGACTGACTGTCTGTCTGTCTGTCTTGACTGACTGTCTGTCTGTCTGTCTTGACTGACTGTCTGTCTGTCTGTCTTTTACTGACTGTCTGTCTGTCTTGACTGACTGTATGTCTATCTGTCTGTCTTGACTGACTGACTGTCTGTCTGTCTGTTTGTCTGTCTTGACTGATTGTCTGTCTGTCTGTCTGTCTGTCTGTCTGTCTTGACTGACTGTCTGTCTGTCTGTCTGTCTGTCTTGACTGACTGTCTGTCTGTCTGTCTGTCTTGACTGACTGTATGCCTGTCTGTCTGTCTTGACTGACTGTCTGTATGTCTTGACTGACTGTCTGTCTGTCTTGACTGACTGTCTGTCTGTCTGTCTTGACTGACTGTCTGTCTGTCTGTCTTGACTGACTGTCTGTCTGTCTGTCTTGACTGACTCTCTGTCTGTCTTGACTGACTGACTGTCTGTCTGTCTTGACTGACTGTTTGTCTGTCTTGACTGACTGTCTGTCTGTCTTGACTGACTATCAGTTTGTCTGTCTGTCTTGACTGACTGTCTGTCTGTCTTGACTGACTGTCTGTCTGTCTGTCTGTCTTGAATGACTGTCTGTCTGTCTTGCTGTCTGTCTTGACTGACTGTCTGTCTGTCTTGACTGACTGTCTGTCTGTCTTGACTGACTGTCTGTCTGTCTTGACTGACTGTCTGTCTGTCTTGACTGACTGTCTGTCTGTCTTGACTGACTGTCTGTCTGTCTGTCTCTCTTGACTGTCTGTCTGTCTGTCTTGACTGACTGTCTGTCTGTCTGTCTGTCTTTTACTGACTGTCTGTTTGTCTTGACTGACTGTATGTCTACCTGTCTGTCTTGACTGACTGTCTGTCTGTCTGTCTCTCTTGACTGATTGTCTGTCTGTCTTGACTGACTGTCTGTCTGTCTTGACTGACTGTCTGTCTGCCTTGACTGACTGTCTGTCTGTCTTGACTGACTGTCTGTCTGTCTTGACTGACTGTCTGTCTGTCTTGACTGACTGTCTGTCTGTCTTGACTGACTGTCTGTCTGTCTTGACTGACTATCTGTCTGTCTGTCTGTCTTGACTGACTGTCTGTCTGTCTTGACTGACTGTCTGTCTGTCTGTCTGTCTTGAATGACTGTCTGTCTGTCTTGCTGTCTGCCTTGACTGACTGTCTGTCTGTCTTGACTGACTGTCTGTCTGTCTTGACTGACTGTCTGTCTGTCTGTCTCTCTTGACTGTCTGTCTGTCTGTCTTGACTGACTGTCTGTCTGTCTGTCTTGACTGACTGTCTGTCTGTCTGTCTTTTACTGACTGTCTGTCTGTCTTGACTGACTGTATGTCTATCTGTCTGTCTTGACTGACTGTCTGTCTGTCTGTCTTTTACTGACTGTCTGTCTGTCTTGACTGACTGTCTGTCTGTCTGTCTTGACTGACTGTCTGTCTTGACTGACTGTCTGTCTGTCTGTCTTGACTGACTGTCTGTCTGTCTGTCTTGACTGACTGTATGTCTATATGTCTGTCTTGACTGACTGTATGTCTATCTGTCTGTCATGACTGACTGTATGTCTATCTGTCTGTCTTGACTGACTGTCTGTCTGTCTGTCTCTCTTGACTGACTATCGGTCTGTCTGTCTGTCTGTCTGTCTTGACTGACTGTCTGTCTGTCTTGACTGACTGTCTGTCTGTCTTGACTGACTGACTGTCTGTCTGACTGTTTGTCTGTCTTGACTGATTGTCTGTCTGTCTGTCTGTCTGTCTGTCTTGACTGACTGTCTGTCTGTCTGTCTGTCTGTCTTGACTGACTGTCTGTCTGTCTGTCTGTCTTGACTGACTGTATGCCTGTCTGTCTGTCTTGACTGACTGTCTGTATGTCTTGACTGACTGTCTGTCTGTCTTGACTGACTGTCTGTCTGTCTGTCTTGACTGACTGTCTGTCTGTCTGTCTTGACTGACTTTCTGTCTGTCTGTCTTGACTGACTCTCTGTCTGTCTTGACTGACTGACTGTCTGTCTGTCTTGACTGACTGTTTGTCTGTCTTGACTGACTGTCTGTCTGTCTTGACTGACTATCAGTCTGTCTGTCTGTCTTGACTGACTGTCTGTCTGTCTTGACTGACTGTCTGTCTGTCTTGACTGACTGTCTGTCTGTCTGTCTGTCTTGAATGACTGTCTGTCTGTCTTGCTGTCTGTCTTGACTGACTGTCTGTCTGTCTTGACTGACTGTCTGTCTGTCTTGGCTGACTGTCTGTCTGTCTTGACTGACTGTCTGTCTGTCTGTCTCTCTTGACTGTCTGTCTGTCTGTCTTGACTGACTGTCTGTCTGTCTGTCTTTTACTGACTGTCTGTTTGTCTTGACTGACTGTATGTCTATCTGTCTGTCTTGACTGACTGTCTGTCTGTCTGTCTTGACTGACTGTCTGTCTGTCTTGACTGACTGTCTGTCTGTCTTGACTGACTGTCTGTCTGTCTTGACTGACTGTCTGTCTATCTTGACTGACTGTCTGTCTGTCTTGACTGACTGTCTGTCTGTCTTGACTGACTATCTGTCTGTCTGTCTGTCTTGACTGACTGTCTGTCTGTCTTGACTGACTGTCTGTCTGTCTGTCTGTCTTGAATGACTGTCTGTCTGTCTTGCTGTCTGTCTTGACTGACTGTCTGTCTGTCTTGACTGACTGTCTGTCTGTCTTGACTGACTGTCTGTCTGTCTGTCTCTCTTGACTGTCTGTCTGTCTGTCTTGACTGACTGTCTGTCTGTCTGTCTTTTACTGACTGTCTGTCTGTCTTGACTGACTGTATGTCTATCTGTCTGTCTTGACTGACTGTCTGTCTGTCTGTCTCTCTTGACTGATTGTCTGTCTGTCTTGACTGACTGTCTGTCTGTCTTGACTGACTGTCTGTCTGTCTTGACTGACTGTCTGTCTGTCTGTCTTTTACTGACTGTCTGTCTGTCTTGACTGACTGTATGTCTATCTGTCTGTCTTGACTGACTATCTGTCTGTCTGTCTGTCTTGACTGACTGTCTGTCTGTCTTGACTGACTGTCTGTCTGTCTTGACTGACTGTCTGTCTGTCTTGACTGACTGTCTGTCTGTCTTGACTGACTGTCTGTCTGTCTTGACTGACTGTCTGTCTGTCTTGACTGACTGTCTGTCTGTCTTGACTGACTGTCTGTCTGTCTTGACTGACTGTCTGTCTGTCTGTCTTGACTGACTGTCTGTCTGTCTGTCTTGACTGACTTTCTGTCTGTCTGTCTTGACTGACTCTCTGTCTGTCTTGACTGACTGACTGTCTGTCTGTCTTGACTGACTGTTTGTCTGTCTTGACTGACTGTCTGTCTGTCTTGACTGACTATCAGTCTGTCTGTCTGTCTTGACTGACTGTCTGTCTGTCTTGACTGACTGTCTGTCTGTCTTGACTGACTGTCTGTCTGTCTTGACTGACTGTCTGTCTGTCTTGAATGACTGTCTGTCTGTCTTGCTGTCTGTCTTGACTGACTGTCTGTCTGTCTTGACTGACTGTCTGTCTGTCTTGGCTGACTGTCTGTCTGTCTTGACTGACTGTCTGTCTGTCTGTCTCGCTTGACTGTCTGTCTGTCTGTCTTGACTGACTGTCTGTCTGTCTGTCTTTTACTGACTGTCTGTTTGTCTTGACTGACTGTATGTCTATCTGTCTGTCTTGACTGACTGTCTGTCTGTCTGTCTTGACTGACTGTCTGTCTGTCTTGACTGACTGTCTGTCTGTCTTGACTGACTGTCTGTCTGTCTTGACTGACTGTCTGTCTATCTTGACTGACTGTCTGTCTGTCTTGACTGACTGTCTGTCTGTCTTGACTGACTATCTGTCTGTCTGTCTGTCTTGACTGACTGTCTGTCTGTCTTGACTGACTGTCTGTCTGTCTGTCTGTCTTGAATGACTGTCTGTCTGTCTTGCTGTCTGTCTTGACTGACTGTCTGTCTGTCTTGACTGACTGTCTGTCTGTCTTGACTGACTGTCTGTCTGTCTGTCTCTCTTGACTGTCTGTCTGTCTGTCTTGACTGACTGTCTGTCTGTCTGTCTTTTACTGACTGTCTGTCTGTCTTGACTGACTGTATGTCTATCTGTCTGTCTTGACTGACTGTCTGTCTGTCTGTCTCTCTTGACTGATTGTTTGTCTGTCTTGACTGACTGTCTGTCTGTCTTGACTGACTGTCTGTCTGTCTTGACTGACTGTCTGTCTGTCTTGACTGACTGTCTGTCTGTCTTGACTGACTGTCTGTCTGTCTTGACTGACTGTCTGTCTGTCTGTCTCTCTTGACTGTCTGTCTGTCTGTCTTGACTGACTGTCTGTCTGTCTGTCTTTTACTGACTGTCTGTCTGTCTTGACTGACTGTCTGTCTGTCTGTCTCTCTTGACTGATTGTCTGTCTGTCTTGACTGACTGTCTGTCTGTCTTGACTGACTGTCTGTCTGTCTTGACTGACTGTCTGTCTGTCTGTCTTGACTGACTGTCTGTCTGTCTGTCTTGACTGACTGTCTGTCTGTCTGTCTTTTACTGACTGTCTGTCTGTCTTGACTGACTGTATGTCTATCTGTCTGTCTTGACTGACTGACTGTCTGTCTGTCTGTTTGTCTGTCTTGACTGATTGTCTGTCTGTCTGTCTGTCTGTCTGTCTGTCTTGACTGACTGTCTGTCTGTCTGTCTGTCTGTCTTGACTGACTGTCTGTCTGTCTGTCTGTCTTGACTGACTGTATGCCTGTCTGTCTGTCTTGACTGACTGTCTGTATGTCTTGACTGACTGTCTGTCTGTCTTGACTGACTGTCTGTCTGTCTGTCTTGACTGACTGTCTGTCTGTCTGTCTTGACTGACTGTCTGTCTGTCTGTCTTGACTGACTCTCTGTCTGTCTTGACTGACTGACTGTCTGTCTGTCTTGACTGACTGTTTGTCTGTCTTGACTGACTGTCTGTCTGTCTTGACTGACTATCAGTTTGTCTGTCTGTCTTGACTGACTGTCTGTCTGTCTTGACTGACTGTCTGTCTGTCTGTCTGTCTTGAATGACTGTCTGTCTGTCTTGCTGTCTGTCTTGACTGACTGTCTGTCTGTCTTGACTGACTGTCTGTCTGTCTTGACTGACTGTCTGTCTGTCTTGACTGACTGTCTGTCTGTCTTGACTGACTGTCTGTCTGTCTTGACTGACTGTCTGTCTGTCTGTCTCTCTTGACTGTCTGTCTGTCTGTCTTGACTGACTGTCTGTCTGTCTGTCTGTCTTTTACTGACTGTCTGTTTGTCTTGACTGACTGTATGTCTACCTGTCTGTCTTGACTGACTGTCTGTCTGTCTGTCTCTCTTGACTGATTGTCTGTCTGTCTTGACTGACTGTCTGTCTGTCTTGACTGACTGTCTGTCTGCCTTGACTGACTGTCTGTCTGTCTTGACTGACTGTCTGTCTGTCTTGACTGACTGTCTGTCTGTCTTGACTGACTGTCTGTCTGTCTTGACTGACTGTCTGTCTGTCTTGACTGACTATCTGTCTGTCTGTCTGTCTTGACTGACTGTCTGTCTGTCTTGACTGACTGTCTGTCTGTCTGTCTGTCTTGAATGACTGTCTGTCTGTCTTGCTGTCTGCCTTGACTGACTGTCTGTCTGTCTTGACTGACTGTCTGTCTGTCTTGACTGACTGTCTGTCTGTCTGTCTCTCTTGACTGTCTGTCTGTCTGTCTTGACTGACTGTCTGTCTGTCTGTCTTGACTGACTGTCTGTCTGTCTGTCTTTTACTGACTGTCTGTCTGTCTTGACTGACTGTATGTCTATCTGTCTGTCTTGACTGACTGTCTGTCTGTCTGTCTTTTACTGACTGTCTGTCTGTCTTGACTGACTGTCTGTCTGTCTGTCTTGACTGACTGTCTGTCTTGACTGACTGTCTGTCTGTCTGTCTTGACTGACTGTCTGTCTGTCTGTCTTGACTGACTGTATGTCTATATGTCTGTCTTGACTGACTGTATGTCTATCTGTCTGTCATGACTGACTGTATGTCTATCTGTCTGTCTTGACTGACTGTCTGTCTGTCTGTCTCTCTTGACTGACTATCGGTCTGTCTGTCTGTCTGTCTGTCTTGACTGACTGTCTGTCTGTCTTGACTGACTGTCTGTCTGTCTTGACTGACTGACTGTCTGTCTGACTGTTTGTCTGTCTTGACTGATTGTCTGTCTGTCTGTCTGTCTGTCTGTCTTGACTGACTGTCTGTCTGTCTGTCTGTCTGTCTTGACTGACTGTCTGTCTGTCTGTCTGTCTTGACTGACTGTATGCCTGTCTGTCTGTCTTGACTGACTGTCTGTATGTCTTGACTGACTGTCTGTCTGTCTTGACTGACTGTCTGTCTGTCTGTCTTGACTGACTGTCTGTCTGTCTGTCTTGACTGACTTTCTGTCTGTCTGTCTTGACTGACTCTCTGTCTGTCTTGACTGACTGACTGTCTGTCTGTCTTGACTGACTGTTTGTCTGTCTTGACTGACTGTCTGTCTGTCTTGACTGACTATCAGTCTGTCTGTCTGTCTTGACTGACTGTCTGTCTGTCTTGACTGACTGTCTGTCTGTCTTGACTGACTGTCTGTCTGTCTGTCTGTCTTGAATGACTGTCTGTCTGTCTTGCTGTCTGTCTTGACTGACTGTCTGTCTGTCTTGACTGACTGTCTGTCTGTCTTGGCTGACTGTCTGTCTGTCTTGACTGACTGTCTGTCTGTCTGTCTCTCTTGACTGTCTGTCTGTCTGTCTTGACTGACTGTCTGTCTGTCTGTCTTTTACTGACTGTCTGTTTGTCTTGACTGACTGTATGTCTATCTGTCTGTCTTGACTGACTGTCTGTCTGTCTGTCTTGACTGACTGTCTGTCTGTCTTGACTGACTGTCTGTCTGTCTTGACTGACTGTCTGTCTGTCTTGACTGACTGTCTGTCTATCTTGACTGACTGTCTGTCTGTCTTGACTGACTGTCTGTCTGTCTTGACTGACTATCTGTCTGTCTGTCTGTCTTGACTGACTGTCTGTCTGTCTTGACTGACTGTCTGTCTGTCTGTCTGTCTTGAATGACTGTCTGTCTGTCTTGCTGTCTGTCTTGACTGACTGTCTGTCTGTCTTGACTGACTGTCTGTCTGTCTTGACTGACTGTCTGTCTGTCTGTCTCTCTTGACTGTCTGTCTGTCTGTCTTGACTGACTGTCTGTCTGTCTGTCTTTTACTGACTGTCTGTCTGTCTTGACTGACTGTATGTCTATCTGTCTGTCTTGACTGACTGTCTGTCTGTCTGTCTCTCTTGACTGATTGTCTGTCTGTCTTGACTGACTGTCTGTCTGTCTTGACTGACTGTCTGTCTGTCTTGACTGACTGTCTGTCTGTCTGTCTTTTACTGACTGTCTGTCTGTCTTGACTGACTGTATGTCTATCTGTCTGTCTTGACTGACTATCTGTCTGTCTGTCTGTCTTGACTGACTGTCTGTCTGTCTTGACTGACTGTCTGTCTGTCTTGACTGACTGTCTGTCTGTCTTGACTGACTGTCTGTCTGTCTTGACTGACTGTCTGTCTGTCTTGACTGACTGTCTGTCTGTCTTGACTGACTGTCTGTCTGTCTTGACTGACTGTCTGTCTGTCTTGACTGACTGTCTGCCTGTCTTGACTGACTGTCTGTCTGTCTTGACTGACTGTCTGTCTGTCTTGACTGACTGTCTGTCTGTCTGTCTGTCTTGAATGACTGTCTGTCTGTCTTGCTGTCTGTCTTGACTGACTGTCTGTCTGTCTTGACTGACTGTCTGTCTGTCTTGACTGACTGTCTGTCTGTCTGTCTCTCTTGACTGTCTGTCTTGACTGACTGTCTGTCTGTCTGTCTTTTACTGACTGTCTGTCTGTCTTGACTGACTGTATGTCTATCTGTCTGTCTTGACTGACTGTCTGTCTGTCTTGACTGACTGTCTGTCTGTCTTGACTGACTGTCTGTCTGTCTTGACTGACTGTCTGTCTGTCTGTCTGTCTTGAATGACTGTCTGTCTGTCTTGCTGTCTGTCTTGACTGACTGTCTGTCTGTCTTGACTGACTGTCTGTCTGTCTTGACTGACTGTCTGTCTGTCTGTCTCTCTTGACTGTCTGTCTTGACTGACTGTCTGTCTGTCTGTCTTTTACTGTCTGTCTGTCTCTCTTGACTGATTGTCTGTCTGTCTGTCTGTCTTGACTGACTGTCTGTCTGTCTTGACTGACTGTCTGTCTGTCTTGACTGACTGTCTGTCTGTCTTGACTGACTGTCTGTCTGTCTTGACTGACTGTCTGTCTGTCTTGACTGACTGTCTGTCTGTCTTGACTGACTGTCTGTCTGTCTTGACTGACTGTCTGTCTGTCTTGACTGACTGTCTGTCTGTCTTGACTGACTGTCTGTCTATCTTGACTGACTGTCTGTCTGTCTTGACTGACTGTCTGTCTGTCTTGACTGACTATCTGTCTGTCTGTCTGTCTTGACTGACTGTCTGTCTGTCTTGACTGACTGTCTGTCTGTCTGTCTGTCTTGAATGACTGACTGTCTGTCTGTCTGTCTCTCTTGACTGTCTGTCTGTCTGTCTTGACTGACTGTCTGTCTGTCTGTCTTTTACTGACTGTCTGTTTGTCTTGACTGACTGTATGTCTATCTGTCTGTCTTGACTGACTGTCTGTCTGTCTGTCTTGACTGACTGTCTGTCTGTCTTGACTGACTGTCTGTCTGTCTTGACTGACTGTCTGTCTGTCTTGACTGACTGTCTGTCTGTCTTGACTGACTGTCTGTCTATCTTGACTGACTGTCTGTCTGTCTTGACTGACTATCTGTCTGTCTGTCTGTCTTGACTGACTGTCTGTCTGTCTTGACTGACTGTCTGTCTGTCTGTCTGTCTTGAATGACTGTCTGTCTGTCTTGCTGTCTGTCTTGACTGACTGTCTGTCTGTCTTGACTGACTGTCTGTCTGTCTTGACTGACTGTCTGTCTGTCTGTCTCTCTTGACTGTCTGTCTGTCTGTCTTGACTGACTGTCTGTCTGTCTGTCTTTTACTGACTGTCTGTCTGTCTTGACTGACTGTATGTCTATCTGTCTGTCTTGACTGACTGTCTGTCTGTCTGTCTCTCTTGACTGATTGTCTGTCTGTCTTGACTGACTGTCTGTCTGTCTTGACTGACTGTCTGTCTGTCTTGACTGACTGTCTGTCTGTCTGTCTTTTACTGACTGTCTGTCTGTCTTGACTGACTGTATGTCTATCTGTCTGTCTTGACTGACTATCTGTCTGTCTGTCTGTCTTGACTGACTGTCTGTCTGTCTTGACTGACTGTCTGTCTGTCTTGACTGACTGTCTGTCTGTCTTGACTGACTGTCTGTCTGTCTGTCTTGACTGACTGTCTGTCTGTCTGTCTTGACTGACTGTCTGTCTGTCTTGACTGACTGTCTGTCTGTCTTGACTGACTGTCTGTCTGTCTTGACTGACTGTCTGCCTGTCTTGACTGACTGTCTGTCTGTCTTGACTGACTGTCTGTCTGTCTTGACTGACTGTCTGTCTGTCTGTCTGTCTTGAATGACTGTCTGTCTGTCTTGCTGTCTGTCTTGACTGACTGTCTGTCTGTCTTGACTGACTGTCTGTCTGTCTTGACTGACTGTCTGTCTGTCTGTCTCTCTTGACTGTCTGTCTTGACTGACTGTCTGTCTGTCTGTCTTTTACTGACTGTCTGTCTGTCTTGACTGACTGTATGTCTATCTGTCTGTCTTGACTGACTGTCTGTCTGTCTGTCTCTCTTGACTGATTGTCTGTCTGTCTGTCTGTCTTGACTGACTGTCTGTCTGTCTTGACTGACTGTCTGTCTGTCTTGACTGACTGTCTGTCTGTCTTGACTGACTGTCTGTCTGTCTTGACTGACTGTCTGTCTGTCTTGACTGACTGTCTGTCTGTCTTGACTGACTGTCTGTCTGTCTTGACTGACTGTCTGTCTGTCTTGACTGACTGTCTGTCTGTCTGTCTTGACTGACTGTCTGTCTGTCTGTCTTGACTGACTGTATGTCTATATGTCTGTCTTGACTGACTGTATGTCTATCTGTCTGTCTTGACTGACTGTATGTCTATCTGTCTGTCTTGACTGACTGTCTGTCTGTCTGTCTCTCTTTGACTGACTGTCGGTCTGTCTGTCTGTCTGTCTGTCTTGACTGACTGTCTGTCTGTCTCGACTGACTGTCTGTCTGTCTTGACTGACTGTCTGTCTGTCTGCCTGTCTTGACTGACTGTCTGTCTGACTGTCTGTCTTGACTGACTGTCTCTCTGTCTGTCTGTCTTGACTGACTGTCTGTCTGTTTTTCTGTCTTGACTGACTGTCTGTCTTGACTGACTGTCAGTCTGTCTGTCTGTCTGTCTTGACTGACTGTCTGTCTGTCTTGACTGACTGTCTGTTTGTCTGTCTGTCTTGACTGACTGTCTGTCTGTCTTGACTGACTGTCTGTCTGCCTGTTTGTCTGTCTTGACTGATTGTCTGTCTGTCTTGACTGACTGTCTGTCTGTCACGACTGACTGTCTGTCTGTCACGTCTGACTGTCTGTCTGTCACGACTGACTGTCTGTCTGTTTGTCTGTCTTGACTGATTGTCTGTATGTCTGTCTGTCTGTCTGTCTTGACTGACTGTCTGTCTGTCTGTCTGTCTGTCTTGACTGACTGTCTGTCTGTCTGTCTGTCTTGACTGACTGTATGCCTGTCTCTCTGTCTTGACTGACTCTCTGTCTGTCTTGACTGACTGTCTGTCTGTCTGTCTTGACTGACTGTCTGTCTGTCTTGACTGACTGTCTGTCTGTCTTGACTGACTGTCTGTCTGTCTTGACTGACTGTCTGTCTGTCTTGACTGTCTGTCTGTCTGTCTTGACTGACTGTCTGTCTGTCTTGACTGACTGTCTGTCTGTCTGTCTGTCTTGAATGACTGTCTGTCTGTCTTGCTGTCTGTCTTGACTGACTGTCTGTCTGTCTTGACTGACTGTCTGTCTGTCTTGACTGACTGTCTGTCTGTCTGTCTCTCTTGACTGTCTGTCTGTCTGTCTTGACTGACTGTCTGTCTGTCTGTCTTTTACTGACTGTCTGTCTGTCTTGACTGACTGTCTGTCTGTCTGTCTCTCTTGACTGATTGTCTGTCTGTCTTGACTGACTGTCTGTCTGTCTTGACTGACTGTCTGTCTGTCTTGACTGACTGTCTGTCTGTCTGTCTTGACTGACTGTCTGTCTGTCTGTCTTTTACTGACTGTCTGTCTGTCTTGACTGACTGTATGTCTATCTGTCTTTCTTGACTGACTGTCTGTCTGTCTGTCTCTCTTGACTGATTGTCTGTCTGTCTTGACTGACTGTCTGTCTGTCTTGACTGACTGTCTGTCTGTCTTGACTGACTGTCTGTCTGTCTGTCTTTTACTGACTGTCTGTCTGTCTTGACTGACTGTCTGTCTGTCTTGACTGACTGACTGTCTGTCTGTCTTGACTGACTGTCTGTCTGTCTTGACTGACTGTCTGTCTGTCTTGACTGACTGTCTGTCTGTCTTGACTGACTGTCTGTCTGTCTTGACTGACTGTCTGTCTGTCTTGACTGACTGTCTGCCTGTCTTGACTGACTGTCTGTCTGTCTTGACTGACTGTCTGTCTGTCTTGACTGACTGTCTGTCTGTCTGTCTGTCTTGAATGACTGTCTGTCTGTCTTGCTGTCTGTCTTGACTGACTGTCTGTCTGTCTTGACTGACTGTCTGTCTGTCTTGACTGACTGTCTGTCTGTCTGTCTCTCTTGACTGTCTGTCTTGACTGACTGTCTGTCTGTCTGTCTTTTACTGACTGTCTGTCTGTCTTGACTGACTGTATGTCTATCTGTCTGTCTTGACTGACTGTCTGTCTGTCTGTCTCTCTTGACTGATTGTCTGTCTGTCTGTCTGTCTTGACTGACTGTCTGTCTGTCTTGACTGACTGTCTGTCTGTCTTGACTGACTGTCTGTCTGTCTTGACTGACTGTCTGTCTGTCTTCACTGACTGTCTGTCTGTCTTGACTGACTGTCTGTCTGTCTTGACTGACTGTCTGTCTGTCTTGACTGACTGTCTGTCTGTCTTGACTGACTGTCTGTCTGTCTGTCTTGACTGACTGTCTGTCTGTCTGTCTGTCTTGAATGACTGTCTGTCTGTCTTGCTGTCTGTCTTGACTGACTGTCTGTCTGTCTTGACTGACTGTCTGTCTGTCTTGACTGACTGTCTGTCTGTCTTGACTGACTGTCTGTCTGTCTTGACTGACTGTCTGTCTGTCTGTCTCTCTTGACTGTCTGTCTGTCTGTCTTGACTGACTGTCTGTCTGTCTGTCTTTTACTGACTGTCTGTCTGTCTTGACTGACTGTCTGTCTGTCTGTCTCTCTTGACTGATTGTCTGTCTGTCTGTCTGTCTGTCTTGACTGACTGTCTGTCTGTCTTGACTGACTGTCTGTCTGTCTTGACTGACTGTCTGTCTGTCTTGACTGACTGTCTGTCTGTCTTGACTGACTGTCTGTCTGTCTTGACTGACTGTCTGTCTGTCTGTCTGTCTTGACTGACTGTCTGTCTGTCTGTCTTGACTGACTGTATGTCTATATGTCTGTCTTGACTGACTGTATGTCTATCTGTCTGTCTTGACTGACTGTATGTCTATCTGTCTGTCTTGACTGACTGTCTGTCTGTCTGTCTCTCTTGACTGACTGTCGGTCTGTCTGTCTGTCTGTCTGTCTTGACTGACTGTCTGTCTGTCTCGACTGACTGTCTGTCTGTCTGCCTGTCTTGACTGACTGTCTGTCTGACTGTCTGTCTTGACTGACTGTCTCTCTGTCTGTCTCTCTTGACTGACTGTCTGTCTGTTTGTCTGTCTTGACTGACTGTCTGTCTTGACTGACTGTCAGTCTGTCTGTCTGTCTGTCTTGACTGACTGTCTGTTTGTCTGTCTGTCTTGACTGACTGTCTGTCTGTCTGTCTGTCTTGACTGACTGTCTGTCTGTCTGTCTGTCTTGACTGACTGTCTGTCTGTCTTGACTGACTGTCTGTCTGTTTGTCTGTCTTGACTGACTGTCTGTCTGTCTTGACTGACTGCCTGTCTGTCTGTCTGTCTTGACTGACTGTATGTCTGTCTGTCTATCTTGACTGACTCTCTGTCTGTCTTGACTGACTGACTGTCTGTCATGACTGACTGACTGTCTGTCTGTCTTGACTGACTGTCTGTCTGTCTTGACTGACTGTCTGTCTGCCCTGAATGACTGTCTGTCTGTCTGTCTGTCTGTCTGTCTTGACTGACTCTCTGTCTGTCTTGACTGACTCACTGTCTGTCTGTCTGTCTGTCTTGACTGACTATCTGTCTGTCTGTCTGTCTTGACTGACTGTCTGTCTGTCTTGACTGACTGTCTGTCTGTCTTGACTGACTATCTGTCTGTCTTGACTGACTGTCTGTCTGTCTTGACTGACTGTCTGTCTGTCTTGACTGACTGTCTGTCTGTCTTGACTGACTGTCTGTCTGTCTTGACTGACTGTCTGTCTGTCTTGACTGACTGTCTGTCTGTCTTGACTGACTGTCTGTCTGTCTTGACTGACTGTCTGTCTGTCTTGACTGACTGTCTGTCTGTCTTGACTGACTGTATGTCTATCTGTCTGTCTTGACTAACTGTCTGTCTGTCTGTCTCTCTTGACTGACTGTCTGTCTGTCTGTCTGTCTTGACTGACTGTCTGTCTCGACTGACTGTCTGTCTGTCTGTCTGTCTTGACTGACTGTATGCCTGTCTCTCTGTCTTGACTGACTCTCTGTCTGTCTTGACTGACTGTCTGTCTGTCTGTCTTGACTGACTGTCTGTCTGTCTTGACTGACTGTCTGTCTGTCTTGACTGACTGTCTGTCTGTCTTGACTGACTGTCTGTCTGTCTTGTCTGACTGTCTGTCTGTCTTGACTGACTGTCTGTCTGTCTTGACTGACTGTCTGTCTGTCTTGACTGACTGTCTGTCTGTCTTGACTGACTGTCTGTCTGTCTTGACTGACTGTCTGTCTGTCTTGACTGACTGTCTGTCTGTCTTGACTGACTGTCTGTCTGTCTTGACTGACTGTCTGTCTGTCTTGCTGTCTGTCTTGACTGACTGTCTGTCTGCCTTGACTGACTGTCTGTCTGTCTTGACTGACTGTCTGTCTGTCTTGACTGACTGTCTGTCTGTCTTGACTGACTGTCTGTCTGTCTTGACTGACTGTCTGTCTGTCTTGACTGACTGTCTGTCTGTCTTGACTGACTGTCTGTCTGTCTTGACTGACTGTCTGTCTGTCTTGACTGACTGTCTGTCTGTCTTGACTGACTGTCTGTCTGTCTGTCTGTCTTGACTGACTGTCTGTCTGTCTGTCTTGACTGACTGTATGTCTATATGTCTGTCTTGACTGACTGTATGTCTATCTGTCTGTCTTGACTGACTGTATGTCTATCTGTCTGTCTTGACTGACTGTCTGTCTGTCTGTCTCTCTTGACTGACTATCGGTCTGTCTGTCTGTCTGTCTGTCTTGACTGACTGTCTGTCTGTCTCGACTGACTGTCTGTCTGTCTGCCTGTCTTGACTGACTGTCTGTCTGACTGTCTGTCTTGACTGACTGTCTCTCTGTCTGTCTCTCTTGACTGACTGTCTGTCTGTTTGTCTGTCTTGACTGACTGTCTGTCTTGACTGACTGTCAGTCTGTCTGTCTGTCTGTCTTGACTGACTGTCTGTTTGTCTGTCTGTCTTGACTGACTGTCTGTCTGTCTGTCTGTCTTGACTGACTGTCTGTCTGTCTGTCTGTCTTGACTGACTGTCTGTCTGTCTTGACTGACTGTCTGTCTGTTTGTCTGTCTTGACTGACTGTCTGTCTGTCTGTCTGTCTTGACTGACTGTCTGTCTGTCTGTCTGTCTTGACTGACTGTATGTCTGTCTGTCTATCTTGACTGACTCTCTGTCTGTCTTGACTGACTGACTGTCTGTCATGACTGACTGACTGTCTGTCTGTCTGTCTGTCTTGACTGACTGTCTGTCTGTCTTGACTGACTGTCTGTCTGTCCTGAATGACTGTCTGTCTGTCTGTCTGTCTGTCTGTCTTGACTGACTCTCTGTCTGTCTTGACTGACTCACTGTCTGTCTGTCTGTCTGTCTTGACTGACTATCTGTCTGTCTGTCTGTCTTGACTGACTGTCTGTCTGTCTTGAATGACTGTCTGTCTGTCTGTCTGTCTTGACTGACTGTCTGTCTGTCTGTCTGTCTTGACTGACTGTCTGTCTGTCTTGACTGACTGTCTCTCTGTCTTGACTGACTGTCTGTCTGTCTTGACTGACTGTCTGTCTGTCTTGACTGACTGTCTGTCTGTCTTGACTGACTGTCTGTCTGTCTTGACTGACTGTCTGTCTGTCTTGACTGACTGTCTGTCTGTCTTGACTGACTGTCTGTCTGTCTTGACTGACTGTCTGTCTGTCTTGACTGACTGTCTGTCTGTCTTGACTTACTGTCTGTCTGTATGTCTTGACTGACTGTATGTCTATCTGTCTGTCTTGACTGACTGTATGTCTATCTGTCTGTCTTGACTAACTGTTTGTCTGTCTGTCTCTCTTGACTGACTGTCTGTCTGTCTGTCTGTCTGTCTTGACTGACTGTCTGTCTGTCTTGACTGACTGTCTGTCTGTCTCGACTGACTGTCTGTCTGTCTTGACTGACTGTCTGTCTGTCTGTCTGTCTTGACTGACTGTCTGAGCGATTTTTTAGCGAAAGAACATCCGCTAAACGGCGCTGGTTGTGGTGACTCATGCGGCTTACGGGAGTTTCCGGTCTTTCCTACTTTTACTGTCTTTGAACAATATGACCAACAGGTAAATCGAATGGTAAAATCTTTCCCTTGTCAGCATGCCATACAAATTAGCGAAGGACGAGTATGAAGTCTTGGGACCTCCCTAACGAACTCCACGCGTCCGGGGAATTACCACACCCTGTTATAGGCTTCTCTCCCTTTGTGCTTCTGCATGGTTGCTCTCTAACCCCAGATGGGTGCTAGACGTCGTAAAGCAACCGTGGGAAGAAAAAACAGTTAAACGATCACATATAGCCTTAGTAAGCGCAGGGGTGGCCCGAAGGGGGGGGGGGGGTGAGGGGGGGTGACCCCCCCCCCTGCCTTCTGTAAGTCGTATCAGTCGTTTATTTTGGCCTTTTGCTAAGTCGTATCAGTCGTTTATTTTGTCCTCGCCGAGGTCCGAGTTCCCGGGCGTTCATTTTAATAAAAAAATCGAAAAATCGAGTCGTTTTAATTTTTTTTTTAACTTTGTCTCTGCACAGCTTCAGTCGTAAGCCAGTCTCCGGAGTTTTGTAACCCCGATAGGTCGGAGACATGATTCATGGGGGCAGCAATGCGGCTACCTGTTCTACTCCCATGGGATTTCGATCTGTCTAACTTCGGTCTTTCAGATTTTAGCCTGTCAAAATTACAATAGGTTAGTTGTTAAAGTGAAGTCTGACTGGTAACATTGATATACCTTATGGACAAGAAGCAAGAGACAAGGTTATGTGCATTGATTTTTGGTCATCTTTGGCTATAAGTGAAACACCATATGTTTTACCAAATACATAACTTCTACCTACAGAAGAAAGAAAGCATCAAATTTTTCCTGAACATAACACGGGAAAATTGTAATGAAATCGAAGATGTAAATCCTTTTCTCATTAAATGCGAGAAGAAACAGGAGCGACTAAGGAAATTTGAAAAAATAATATGTTCTTTAATGGAATATGGAGATAAATGTCATTTAAAGGAAGAAATGAGCCTAATAAATGTTACAAGTAAACATGGATTAAAAAGACAAAGGACAATGACATAAATGATATCGTCATTTTGCTATTATGCGTCGAAAGAAAGAGAAAAAGGTGAGGATGATTCCGTATTAATGAAAGTTAAGAAATGTAGGTAGTAAAGATAAAGTAGAAATGATTTGGAATTAAATTTTAATATTGACGATTTAGTTTGAAATTTAGTTAAAAAAAAAAAAAAAAAATAATAAGTGGGATAGTGCAGTTATATTTAAATGGTAATTTTTTTAGTTTTAAGAAAGGGATAAAGTTTTAAAGTTATTTTTGGCAACCAAAGTAGTTTTATATTAAGAAAATTGGTAATCGTTAAAAGTTTTTCATTTAATCGTACTAATTAATTTTGTATGTAAAGTACGATCAAAGGAACGTTTATTTATATTTTCTTTATTTTTTATTTTAATTGTTATAAAGATTTAAAAAAAAAACTAAAATAAAAAAGGGTTTTGGTATCGGAGAAGGAAATGAAAAAGATCGTAAGAAATGCCACTGCAAAAGGGATTCCCTACGACGGAAGGGCATCCTTTGACGCAGGGAGTGCGAAGAGGTCGAACAAATTTTGTGTTGTTTTTGTCTCCAGGACAAAACCCCTTTTTTGGTTTGGTTGCAAAAAAAATAACGAGTGATAGTATTTTTGTAAATATTAAGTTTTCAAAGAATGAAAATTTTAAGGAAAGGAGATATTAAGGAAGGAAAACAAAGAAAAGGTTTTAAATATGTGTTGAAATGGTAAAATGAGAAATAAGGGTTAAAAGAGGGAATAAGAAAGAATATTAAAAAAAAAGATAATTAAATGTAGAGATAGAGGAAAGTGTAGGTGACGCTAAATATATAGGTCGGTCATTGAAAAAAAATAAAAAAATAAATATCAGATGTTAGGACCCTTGGCGTCACCGAGGGAAGTGGAAGCGTAGTCACCTGGCCAAATCATATTGGACACGAAGAACGGAAAAGATGCTACGCGGCAATTTAAAAAAGAAAGAAAAAAAAACAATAAACAAAAAATAAGTGAAAAAAGAAGGAATAGAACTTTTAAACAGAATGGAAAAGCCCTTACAAATCAAATGACAGGAGACCCGCGAAAGAAGTGTGCCCAGAACAAATCGAAAAATGTCGATTACAAAGAGAGGTTGAGGTAGGAACAACGCTTGAAAAGGACAAGGAGGATTTTAATATACACCCGAAATTCGTTTCCCAGGACAGGATGGGTTCTGCAGACTCTGGAATAGCTCATTCTAGTCGGGAGGTAAATTTTTGGCCTCTTTGCTAGCAAAGGCATTACTATCAAAATGTTTGGGGGGGGGGGGGGGGAGCGAGAAGAGCAAAAATATTCCTTCAGCCAAAGCTGACTGCGAATCGTATGTATCACTGCTGACTGCAAATCATAGCACTATCAAATATGGAAGGTTTTTATCGACTGGCTGGTAATTTGTACCGTCTTTTTTTGCGGAAAAATTACTGTTTTGGTGAAAAATCGACCGATGTAAAGAAAATGACCGTTTTTAAGAAAAATGGACTGTTTCCCAAAAAAAAAATTCTTTTTACGAAAAATCTATTTTTTACCGGCTAGCCGACAAAATCGGGGGAGGGAGGGGGGTGCATCTTCGGAGCAATTCTACTTTCATTCCTATGGGCTTTATTTTGTCACTTTTTCGATGGACAGAGTCGTGATTTCATAGCTATTCTTAACTTTTCATTGGGATCGCAAAATAACTTTCTGCTCCTCGGCTTACGTCCATAAATCAGGATTTGTTTTTCTTTGAATGCACTTGCAAACTTCCTCATTTTGTTTCTGAATAAGCGTGTCTTTTACGTGAAAATTGAATTTTTGCTTTAATTCGGAACAAATCTACATTGTTTCTATTTTGTTTTCTCTGGCCACCGTTTTGTCACTTTTTTCGACGATCAGATTTGTTATTTCAAAGCTATTTTTTCTGTCCAGTGGGATCGCAAAGAGACGGTCTGCTCCTCGCCGTTTCACAAAATTTCGCCTGTGGCACATTTCATAGTATTCTCTATTTAGAGGAACGGTGTGTCATTTACTTGGCGATTAGTCTTGGAACTTTTTAGATTTGAAACACATTAAAGGCTGGCTAGAATCTTTCTAGACAAAGGCAGATTAAACAAAATTCGCCTGCGGCACTTGCTTTAATTTGTCCCCGGTACTGGCGTTAAAAGCTTTCCTCTGATGCGAAAGTTGAAATGTAAAGCTGAGGCTATGAAAGTATGTAAATAAAAATTTTGATTACAAGAATAATTTCAGCTGATGCATGCAGCTAGTGAATAATTTCAGCTGATGCATGCAGCTAGTTTTACACCGGCTCTATTATTTGTTGGTGGGCAATGTGCACCATTGCCGCATAGTCGCAACAATTTATTTTTGTTGGTACCTACGAGTCGTATATTACGATCCATGAGTCTTTGAAATGAGGGGTCTCACCCCCCCCCCCTGGCCTGAGTGCTTCGGGCCACCCCTGAGTAAGCGTAGGAGAAGAAGAGCTGCAAAGGATGCACACTTTCAATAGACAACATTTGGTATGTAATCTGTTGTGATTTTTTAAATATACTGCATGAAATGGGATGCGTAAAAGGCATTAACAGGACCTTAATCTTTGGTTTCTTGTTCTTTTTTTGGGATGTTTTAGTTTTCTTGGCTGTTGATCTTCATCCTCGTTTTGGCCTTTTTCTCGAAATTTTCTGTCTGCGCTGAAGAAGGGAGGCGGTTGTCCTTCCGAAATATTCGCCTTTTATTTCAGTATATTCGTTGGCCTATAAAAACCCCGCTTTCGTTGGTTTCTTCGTTGATTTTTTGTGACATTAACAGGAAGAGCAGAAAAATCCCCGAAATGAATCTGCTGACTTTTTGTTTGTCGTTATGATAACGGAGCCCGATGAAAAATTTATCTCAAAATAGTTGTATCTGTTTTCAACGACTGTTTTCATGAAAAAAAAAATCAACTGTTTTGACGAAAAATCGGGGCGCTTCGCGCCGACTCGGTTATTTTTACCGAATGGCCGACAACATTGGGGGGGGGAGGGAGGGGTCTCCCCCAGTCGTGACGCCACTGTTAGCAAGACAGGATGCTACTGCTTAAGATTGGCCGAGCCCGAGGCACGTTAAATAAAAGTATTCTTTACTATTACATATCAGTACATGCAACTTTTTCGTACAAGTATCACACAACTTCGCAGGCTACAAATTTCTCATCGGGATCGGAAGTCAGCACATACTTTTTCGACGATTTTTCGGCTCTTCTTGGCAATGCTTGTTATGCATAACATTTAATGCATAACGTTTAGAAAATCACAACAGACCACCTACCACGTGTTGACTGTTGAAACAGCAGTTTCTTGTGTAACCTGTTATGAAACTTCTGACAGTGTATAGCCCTCGCGAGTTCAACAACTTTGAGAAGGGGGAACGGTAGTCGAAAATCGTTATTGCAGATTCAGCATGGGTTTTGGTCGGTGAACAGGTCAAAGTCAAAGGACTCCCTCTGTGCGATGTTTATCTATGTCTCAGAGGGAATTGGGTCGAGAGACTGACACTAAATTGCATCTGAATGACCTTTTGGCTGCTGCTTTTTCGCAGTCATTGAAGTACCTGAAGCAACCATAGTTCGCCAATTCACTTGTCGAGTAAAAGCGTCACTTATCGTCAAGTAAAAGCGTCTAACAGTCAAAACACTGAAAATCTTCGAAAGTCGGAAACAGATTTCGAGTGACAAGGCTAAAAGTCGCTGTGGGATCCCAAAACATAGCAAGACCAAAAGTTTCGATGGTATCCCGAAAAATAATATTTGATCCACAATTGGGTCTTGCCTCCGCCAGGTCCAGTCTTCGCCAGACTCGTCGAACATCTCACTATTAAAATTTAGAAACAGCTTGAGGCCAAATAGCTAATCATCTGAGAAACCAAGTTCAGATATGGATTCACCATTTGTGTTTACCCCTATACGTCATACCATTTTTGACGAAACTGATCGAAACTTCCTGCCGTACTTCAGCCGAATTTCCGGTTTCGGCCGAATCCCAGGCGAACTGCTTGTCTGGCAATAAAATAAAGCTAAATAACAAATTCAATGTATCTTTACCCCAATATCGAACATCTAATCAACTTCAAATAAAATTTTACTTTTAACAAACTTTCCGGTTTTGGCCGGATTCCAGGCGAACTACTTGTCCAGCGAGAAAATGGTTGTCATAATCGTGTTCACCGTGTCTGTCTGTCGGTTCACTGTTCTCGAGTTAGGCTGCTTCCATAAGTGCTAGGACGATGAAACTTGGCAGGCATATCCCGGACCCGACCAAGCAACTTGGAAGTAGCCACTTCCCGGACCCAACCATCATGGCTAGAGGGAGGGGGAATGCGGAAATATATTATTTTACCAACGTCAGATTACCTCGATTGTGGTCAGATCCCTACCGAAATACCGTTGTTAGTCGAAAACCCATGAAATATTCTGATTTAACAAGTGTGTTCATTTCGAAATTTCCATTCATATTACTTGTCAGATAGTTCAGAAACGGTTATAGCACTTTCAGCATATATTTGTATGGCACTTGCAGCCTCTGCCTCAAGTGCCATATCCCGACCGCAATTCCGTCTGCCGGTCTGTCCGAGTTTGTTTGTAACACTTTTTCGTGTTAGGGTACTTCCAGATGTGCTAGGACGATGAATTGAATTGAAACTTGGCGGGCATGTCAGGGACCCGACCAAACTATATTAAAAATAATGGGTTTCCCGATCCGCCCATCCAGAAGTGGGGGGAGTGGACGGAAAAGGGATCCGGAAAATTCATTAGTGTGTAACTTTCGAACGGGTGATCGGATTGGAATGAAACTTAGTAACTGAACAGATGATGTATCTCATATGTCCCATTTGAAGTCTCTACGGAATTCGACAGCTACGGAGGAGTTGGGGGGGGGGGGCGGAAATCTCGAGAAATGGTTAGAATTGAGGGATGAGTGAAACTTGCTGGGAAGAACAAGCATCTCCTCTAGATAAATCGTTTACATAATTGGACTGGGTCCGGACACTCGCGGGGGGCGGGGGGATTCCGATGGTGGTGGTTTTGGGGATTTTCACGACGAAACTTGGCAGGTATAGCAGGGGCCGGATCAAACTGACTTGGAAATAAAAGAAATTACCGATCCGATAATCTTGGGGTAGTGGAGGGAAGGGGAACCCGGAATATTGAGTCATGCGTAACTTTGGAACGGGTTATCGGATTCGAGTGAAATTAGTAATTGAACAGAGGACATGTCTCTGATGACCTTTCTATGTCCGGACCAGATCCGACAACTGTTGGGGGGGGAGGGGGGAATACGTGACCCACTTAGACTGGAGAGATCGGGATGGAACTTTGTGGGAACAGATGCTCTGGTTAAATCATTTAAAGAATCGGATTGGTTCCAGGCACTGTGGGGGAGTTGGAGGGAGGGGGGTCCGGAATTCCGGTGATCGCGAGTTAAGGCACTTCCAGATGTGCTAGGACGATTATACTTGGCTGGAATGTTAGAGATTCGACAAGACTGGCTCAGAAATCGCCACTGTCCAAATCAGACTATTCTTTGAATTACCAATCTTGACCGTAAAGTAAGAAAAATACTTTAAGCAAAATATACATTTTCATGATCCACATGAGCCCATTATCGTTTTGCCTCAAGGGTTTTGCTTACAAATGAAATTGCAGCTCCCTTAGAGCGCGCATCTAAACCGCAAAGTCAAAAAGTACTTTTGATCAAACAATACATCTCAACCCGTGCAAGTGCCACATGAGCTTACAGCACTTGTTACTCCAGTAACAAATATCTAAGAGATGAAACCTTTTGATACAAAATCTTTAATACAAAAGTAAGGAGACATGCTGAATCCATATATGCAAATTATTTTCACCCCAAACGTTCAGTTCGCCCGGTATCCGTCAAAAACCGGAAATTTGTTAAAAGTAATGGTTTTATTTGAAGTTGATTAGAGGTCCGATACAAGGGCAAGAAGGCATGGTGAATGTGTGTATACAAGTCCGCACATATAGTTCGCCCGGAACCCGGCCAAAACCGGAACAACAGTTTTATTTAAAGCTGATTAGAGGTCGATGTAGGGGTAATGATCATTTTCTCGCAGAGCAAATAGTTCAGCCGAAATCAAGCCAAAACCTGAAAATTTGCTAAAAGTCAAAGTTTGTCTGAAGTTGAGCAGTTTGGCCGTAATTTTTCCAGAAAATGTCTCCTTACCTCTAAATCAACTATCTCAATAGCTTTTAAAAATATTTTTTCTTGCCCCTTAATTTGGCCCCCACCCCACCCCTTAATGTAGAGCTAAAGAGCCCATCTATGAACTTGACCTTACCTTACCCAAAGAATCCTCACACCAAGTTTCATCAAAATATCTCATTCCCTTCGAGAGTTATCGTGCTCACAGACAGACGGACATTTTTGCGATGTCATAGGTATCCCACCACTTGCGTTTTGGGATCCCAACAAAACAAGAGCTACAATCTATCTGTTCATAGGGGAGTTCCGTAACTCTAGTATACCAACTATTATTTTGACCACAGTCACCACAGAATGGATGGTCACTGGTATTTGAACTTTGTACCCTGACTTTTTCATCCTAATCACTCTACTCGTTGGGTGCTTATGGGCATGCCTCATAAGTTCCGGATTCCCCCTTCCAGCTCCCGCTTACGTGTCACAATTCAGTTTCGCACATGAATACGTCATCAAGAGCGTCTTATCTTACCAACCCAGCAAGTTTTAATTCCCGGATCCGATGCCCCTCCAGCTACCTTCACCGAGGTCAAATCAGTTCGGGACCCTGGATCCTGTAGAACGTATGACCTTTGTACCTTCTAAGTTTCATGTCCGCAACACCACTCATTTCAGTGCATCATTTCATCCATGTGCCATCGAATCGAATCGAATTCGGTTTTAACACGTAAAAAGTTCGTCTAGGGAAACCTTCCTTACCACCTACCAAGTTTAAACAGTTTTCGAGGAATTTCGGTGTCACCCTCACCAACCGTGGTCGGATCCGGTCCAGATTAGAAATTGTGTAATCTAGGGCATATGATATCAATCACTATATTCCAAGTTGCATTCAAATTGCAACAAAAACGCCATAAAATGTCTGGTGCCCCCGTCCAATTTCCTCCACTGTGGCCGAGTCCGGTCGGACACGTACATGAATTATCGGACATTTTCTCTTACACTCATCAAGTCTCATTCTAGTCGTATGGCCCGTTTGAAGTCGCTCCGGATTTTCCATTCCTCCACTCCCCCACAGATGGTTTAATCCGAAAAACGAAATTTACCTAGAGGTTTAGGTAGGGTTCTTTAAAATTATGCTGGCAAGTTTCAACGTTATTTGGAAGTGCCTCAACTGGTAAAACCCGGACTGACCGACGGATGGACAAAAACTGCTATAGCTATGTAGCACTGGGCTGAAGGGCAAGTGCTACAAAACAGCTAGGCTGTGACGCAATAAGTCTTGTAGAGATTCATTAGCCTACTTGAACGAAAGAAGGAAGTTACACATGCTTGAGAAATTGCGCTCCGTAACACAGACACATATCGGAGACATTACGAGCCGTCGGCAGATTTCAAGTTCACGGCATTTCAAGTTTCTGAACGCCATCCAAGTTATGATGGTGTAGTCATTATTCGAATTTCCTGCAGTTGTCTCGCTTCTTGTCGGCATGTCATTCGTGACGGCGTAATCTTTTGTTATCACACTAAGCACGTATTTTAGGCAAAGTCGGGCGTCCTAGTCTTATATATTTTACTTCAAGTCGCTCCCTGTTAATTCATCCACTTCTCAAGTGATCACCTCTCTTGTTCTTTTTTCTCTTTTTTCAACTCACTTATGGAAACGTACCATATTACTGAAAGTCCTTTGAATTATTTGGTTTTTGATCTTGCATAATAATCTTTTTTCATAATCTCTCTCTTGACCCCCTGTGAATAGCCTCTGCTGTCCCAACAGGGTTACAGATCTTGATGCTTCCTTGCGATAACAGCCCATGGTATGGAAACGAAATGAGAAAAATGTGTTTTTTGGGGAAAAGAATGAAAATTACAAAATCCATTCCAAACGTTTGGTCGCTTATTCATTTCTCTGCCAGACGATACCAAATGATAGCGACAGAGCTTACCCAGGTTGTTGACAGCCAGTTGGCAGACAAGAAACCTTTTTTCTTATTTCTAGCCTACCTAGCAAAAGGTGTGTCGGCTTTGAAAACTGCTCCAAACATTTTGTAGCCCGTAAAAAGCACTTCAGAATGGCTATTTTGGAATTTTTCCGCCACCGTCAATTTGGCTTGACACGCTTGAAACAGATATTCTCAATTAACATGGGAAAAGCGTATACCTGCTCTTTATGAGTTTTAAAGTACCGTTCCGCCTTAATAGCGTTATCAGGTCAAGCCAACGCCAAGTAACTAAAAAACGATGTGAAATTTCTATTTCAAATTATAAATCATCATCATTCCATACAATTACACAGACGTGAATATGGATGTCCCAATCATAGACAACAATGAAAATATCTGAAAGGCCCGTCATGTCAGTAGTTGAAAGGAGGCCCAGCTGCTAGAGACATGACGAGTAAGGCGATCCACGTGATTTTTTTTTATCGTTTAAACAAACACAATTGAAATTATTTGTTGGCACTTGACAGGTTGCATATGCAATCCCTTGAATCTAGTGAAGAAAATAATACGATGAAGATAAACTTCTAAAATTTCCCTTAGGTATATAGTATTATGACTGTTCACTGTTTGGAGTCGAGCGTGCCAAGCGATAAGGCTGCAGTTTCATTTCAGACTAACTTGAGGTGGCTAAGTCATGCTTCCCGTATGGAAATAATTCAAGTCATTGTATTATGGGACACTTTTCCAGTCGTAAACAATTGGAAACGATCGTAAACAACTGCTTTTTTACGATTGGAAATAGTTGTTTAAGATTGTAAACAACTGATTCCAATAGTAAAAGTACGATCGTTAACAACTGTTTACAATCGCAAACGACTGGAAACAACTGTCTCCAATCGTAAAGAACTGTTTCAAATCGTAAAAAAACAATCGTTTACGATCGTTTCCAAATGTTTTCAATTATTTACGATTCGAAAAATATCCCAAAATACAATGACTTGAATTATTTCTATACGGGTTGGCCTTGTCACGCGAAGAATTCTCTTCGGTACGTAAATTTATTTCTAGATTCAAGGGATGAGTTTTAATATGTGTGTTTTACTCAAACTATACTGTTATCCAAAAAGCGGGACAAAAATACATAAATAAATCATGAGCCTGCCAGGTCCCAATACGGACATTAAGGCGATACAACTTTAAGACGCGACAATTCATCATTGACTAGCATGACAAAACACGAGAAATGACGTAGCTAGTAAAGAGCGTAGTTGTATAATATAGGCATTCAAGACGCATAGAGTCGAGAGCGCATGGGCAGAGTGTGACATGGATCGTAATGGTTTTCGAGACCATGACTTCCTTTGCGTAAGATGTCTTCATGCAGTTTCTCACTAGTTGCGTTTTTGATCGAAGACTGAAGTTACCATCAACCTCAAAGGTATTTGTTTAATTGCCGTTTTCGGTCGCCGGTCACAGTTTCTTCGTCCTTCAAACTTCGTGAGCTAGCACGTTCGAAGTTTGCTTGAATCGTCGAAGAAACGTCAACCGGTCAAGGATCGCCGCAGTCGTAAAAACACTAATTAAGCAAACGGTGAGCTTCGACGGCGTTTGAAAACGGAAATTAAGCAACCGGCTACGCTAACGGCAGACAAAACTTCGATCAAAAACGCAACTACTGAAGGCCAAAGGGAAAAAGGTGTACAAGCGCCAAAATCTGCTGTGCTGTTTCTTGGAAAAAGTAAACCAAACTACAAGCCTTGGAAAGACGAACTACAGCAGAGGTATGCTTATTTGAACGTCGACGAACACTGAACGATAGTCGACTAAAATCCCATACCAGGCAACTTGGTTGGCATACTTGCCGAAAACGTTTATTTCATCAGCTTTATTTACCACAGGGAAACGAAAAATATTAGTCTTCATTTCTTTCTGTTTCTTCTTTCAGGTTTTGCAACGTACAAATGATGACACGCCTGATGTTTCGAAATTAACTACGCGCAGACCGAAATGGGAGATATTTTTAATTTCACTAGAAGGGAGAAAGGTAAAGGAATCAGCAGTAGCCTTGACAGGCTCCGATTCTGTTGGCCTTAGCCAGGAAGTGAGTTGGGCAGTTGACACCAAGCCATCTTGACACATTTGGAACACCCTTCATATTGTCACCTTCCCCAGGTATTCCCTGTCACCCTTTTGAAGCTGGATGGGCTCTCGCTTATCTTACGCCACTAATCACCGTCCCAAACCAAACGCTCAGCACAACACGATCCAGCGTGGTAATTAAATTAAATTTAAAAGAAGGTAAATTAAATTAAATTTAACTAACAACACGCTCCAGCGTGCTAGTTCTTCAGGTACGCTCACAAGTAGTCTTGCTAGTGTATTGAGTCGGGACGTCTCTACGTGATTATCAACCACACGGAGATATGAACGCAAAAATATTACTGATTAGTATCTGCCGAGAAAGATAGTTGAAAAAGTTGGCTATAAGGTGAGACCATGCCTCCTTAACACTCAGGTTGGACATCCCGATGAAATGTTTTCGACAATTAGTCGTACGAAAAAGTAGCATGCAGTAGTAACTGTTGCTACTGCATACTACAACATCAAGACTGGATGCTATCGGATACTATTACTTAAAGTTCAATGGGCACATCAAACGACCCCAATCCCACTCTGTAACAACCTAGTAACAATGAGCGTGTTCCACCCTTGTAACAATAGTTACTATTAGTTACTATTTCCGTTCCATCCTCACGAAAAGTTACTACGCTGACCGTTCCAACCTTGTCGGAATAGTAACTAATAGTTACTATTTGCTTACCATGCTCGGGAGCGTGGTAAGCGTAGTAACTACGCATCTCTGGAACGTGATTGGTCGGATTCGCCCCTGGCGTGAGATCCTGCTGGAAAATTGAAAAATCGTTCCAGCCTTGACGGCAAAAAGCCAGAATTCGTGACGTCATGCGTAGTAACTACGGTAAGTAGGATGGAACACGCTCAATGCTTACCCCCTAGATCAGCAGCTTTTTCAACAGTTTCCTCTCTGTGATGTTTCAAAGCGTAATTTTTTGGGCCAGTACATGCTCAGTTTACTAGCTTGGACAAAGATAAAAGTGATGTTTCTTATAATACTTAGTAGATCTTTATTTTATGCATAAATCAGCTTATATAATTTAGATTTCAATAGGTTATTTGTTTTCTAATGATTTGTGTGGATATATTATTTTTTATAAGCTTATTGCATATTCTGGTACATTTTATAAAGCAAGCTAATCAAGCTTCACAACTCTATTCCACAAAGAATAACTTTTAGTAGGCACTTTAAGCCATGGAACTTCTGATGAAACACTAGAACAATCAGGTAAACTGCAACTGCGGCTTGACTTTGGTGACATCTCAAATATATCCTTTTATATCAAGCATTGCTGGGAGTTTTTGAATTTCCTGCCACGATATCCCAGCTCCTAAGATTTGGATCGTCGAAATGCCAGAGAGGTAAAGACAAGGGATAACAAGAAAACGGCCGATTTTCGCAGTGCTTTCTAAAGGAAGTCGGATATGTTTAGTTGTGAAGCACTTAATACAAAGTAAAGCATTAGAAGTGTCCATTGTGCTTTAAGATTAACCCAGTGGGAGGCATGTTAAATCAACGTATTTCATACTACTACATATCAATACATACAACTTTTTCGCACAACTACCGTACAACTACACAGTAAAAGAATTTTTCATCGGGATATTTGATGGATGTTCAAATAAGAATGCCTCTACAGTAACAAACTGTTACAAAACATAGTAAAACTTTTACCAGTCTGCAAGCTGGAACTCTGATGGCAAACAATCGTCCAGTATATTGCTGAGGGTTACTAGCTTGCAGACTCAGAGAGACAGAGACAAAAATTCCATTATATATTATTAAATTTTTGTCGTCTCTGTCTCTCAGTCTGCAAGCTGGTAACCTTCAGCAATGGACTGGATGATTGTTTGCCATCAGAATTCAAGCCTTCTCCATGACATTAAAGGTAATCGTCAACCCAACCCGTGTGCAAAGGTATGCAGATTGGTAAGACTTTCAGTAAGAATGGGCAGGAGGTTGGAATCACTACGGTCTCAAAGACTGGGTACTCAGGCGCGAGCCAACCACAATGCATCTCAGGCAAAGTAAGATCTCTGAGCCAATCAGGATCAGTTAAGCTGATTCCCGACTTAAAATTTCTCGCACTTTCTTCATCACTTCAACTTCTCAGCATCTGATCTTCCGCATGAACACATACTTGGCCCTGCTATTAATTATTACGCTTCGAGGTGTAGTAATGTTAAAAGTTATCAAACTTGTGACCCGTTGGGCAAGTCTACCCATTGACTCTCTTCTCAAGGGCATCACGCTATCCAGTCGAGTTCGACAGGCAAACCTCCAACTCTACGCCATTTGCAAAGAGTTAGTTAGATAAACTGATTAAAATTTTCCTCCTAATATACAAAAACCTGATCAGACACTTTTTCAAATCGAAAAAGCAAACAACGGTATCGTTTCCAATTTATCTTTGGTTGGCTCTATCTCGTCCCCAGAACCTTTAAGCTCTGATGATCGACCATCGAAAGCGTGGACGGTTTTACCATTCTACACACAGAGACCTCCCACGTAAACTAGCAGACAATTTAAATTTCACACGCTAATGCCGCTTTCCTATTGACGCGTCGTTGCGATGCTTTGCGTATGCGTTTACCTTGCGATACGTACAGGTTGCGCACCGTATCTTTCACACCTGCGCGAGAAGTTTTCGCGCTGGATGCTCATTTACATTTTCCTTTCTGGATTTTTCTCCTGAGTTTTAATTTCTTTCACTAGTGGCAAGTATTTCTACATCATCAGCATGTTTTTTCTTTAGTTTTTCTTCAAAACTTCCATTTTCCACTGAGAAATCGCAAGAATAGAACTTGGTTGTATTCTTGCGTTGCGTTTTATTTGTCTGCGTAAGCTTTTCGTTCCGTCGACGCACGACGCAGAGGTTGCGTAGCTTAGTGTGAAAGGCTCAACGCGCCAATTTGAAAGCGGCTTAATTCTACTCTATATTAGCTTTAAATCACTGTCTCATTTCCTAATTTTAGTTAAAGGCTCCAGCTCAACAGACCCAGGAACTTTGCGCTTTGAAGGAAGAATATCCACGGGTTGAATTTCTTCTACTGCTAAAAAAAAAAAATGAACTGAGGGTACTGTTTTCCTTCTCTTCACGAATGTTCACAAAACTGAAGCTTTGTTCCAGACAATACGAGGCACATGACTTTATGTAATGCCTTTATTGATTTTGCATTCAAGCCCAATCCTCAATGACCGCTTGGTCCCGCCCGTCTAGTTTTCCCCCGCTTGGTTCATGGCAAATCTGAACCGACTACCGGGATGGTGTTGGGTAGGGGACAAACTCTCAAAAAGTCTCTACAGACTAGACCCCAATACCAAGGCGTATCCCCAATTTGAATTTATACCTGTTATGGTTCACAAGTTATGAACTCAACAAAAACCCAAAACCGGCTACTCCACTGAAATCTTTCTCCCACTCGCACTTCAAGATCTAGTGAGTAAGGAACACGATAAATCGGAGCTGAGTGAGGTTTGGTTGCAAACTTGCGAATTAGGGCTTAGTCCTCGAACCCCACTTCCGAGTCGAATCACATTTCCGGCCAGATTAATCACTGGCTCAGAATGGTTACCAAACGCCAATAATTTAGTCTCAAAGTAGAAAGTCCAATACCTCCTAATGTTTATTTTTTGTTACGCTCTCTCTAATTATTGTGTAGAAATATCCGTCTTAAGGACGACTCAGACGGCGTTCGTAAAGTTCGTAAAGTTTGTCGCTAAGTATGCTCCGTAAAGATTGTCGCCGCTCAGACGGAAATTTCACCTAGATAACATTACCAGAATTGTTTGTTGCAATTTGTTCTCGAAAGAAAAAAAATCTAATCATTCGAGATATTTATTATATATGAATCATAGGTAGATATTTCTTAACACTAAAAGCCATCATGGGACATGGTTAATGTCCAGATACAGGAAGAACCTCCAATAAATAAATAAAAATAATCCAATAACCAAAATGATATAATTAAATAAATCAGTTCAAAACAATTTAATCCAATAAGTAATTCTTTTCTCCCAATTCACCTGACAGAAACCAACTAGAACAAAAAAAATCTAAAAAAAAATTCAAATTGTTTATAATTATCCTTGCAAAATAACGGTTCAAGTCATTCGACCTTATTATTATCAGCATATAAACCTCTAAGAATCATCATCTCATCATTTTCATTCTCTTATTCCCCATTTTAAAATACATTTTCATATCTTATTTCCGATCTCTTCTCCTATTGGTCAACCTTCCGAGCTTTACGAAAAAAGTTAACTAAAGTTTAACTTCTTGCCTGCTCCCGTAAAGGTTTACGGAAGGTTAACGGAGCAACTTTACGAACTTTGCGAACGACTTTACGCACTTTACGAGCGCCGTCTGGGCCGTCCTTTAGTCGGACAGGGTGCAATCTCTCTATTATGACTCACTAGTCATTTCTTCGAACAGTATAAAATATCGGTAGATGTCACAATCCGCCCGGAGAATAAAAGTCGCTAGATTGCGCCGGGACGCCATTCGTATAAGTCGTAAACCAAAAAACGAAATTTGGAAAAAAAGGGCAAAATAAAAACAGAAACGAAACAGAAACAGAAACGGCACTTAAAAAACGGCTACCTGTTTTCTGATTTTTTTTTCCCCCTGAAAGACAGAAGAGAAAACGGTAGAAAAAAAAAGAAACAGAAACAGTACCGACCCCTGGTGCGATTTAGAACTAGCCCTCAAACCACACTTCCGGTTTCAGAGGATACGTAGGTAGGTAGGTTTTTTACTTTTAACCAAAACATTGAATAACATTACTAATATCCTATTCCAGCAAAAAGAAAGTCCTAAGGACTTAGAAAACGGTAGAAAAAAAAAGAAACAGAAACAGTACCAACCCCTGGTGCGAGTTAGAACTAGCCCTCAAACCACAATTCCGGTTTCAGAGGATAGGTAGGTGGGTAGGTTTTTTACTTTTAACCAAAACACTGAATAACATTACTAATATCCTATTGCAGCAAAAAGATAAATATAAATTTTTTTGTTCACGAATCGCAAATTTCGCCGAAAGCTTCAAGGTCCGTCATCAACTCTTTCACAAGTAAAGACGTGAGAAGGTAAATGGTTGGCATAGATAAATGAAAGAAATAGAAAACCGTGATTTTCGGGGTTTTTTCTTGATCAGATTATCCCTCTAGGATGATGTGCGAGGGATAAATATAAATTCGGATATTTCGGTTGCACTTCCGGCAAACTATCCTCAGCGAAAAACAAAATAAAACTAAATCATAAAATCCACCACTATCACAACAGGAGAACGAGTTTTATGGAAGATTGTATCCAAAGTGGTCAAACGTATAATGGATTTTTCGAGTGGGCCGTTTTCTGGGTGAAAGCTTCTGCGCTTTCCCAGACGGATGGTAAATTGTAAATATACACAGAGCTCAGAATTGTAAATAATCACAGATTTGTACATATACATCTTTAACACGCACATTTTATCTTTCGTTATTTTATTTTTATCTGCATCCGCACCGTTTTCTTCTGGTTTTTAGTTACATCTCGTCTTATTGTCTGTTGGTTCCGCATCGTTCTCCTGTTGTGATTGTGGTGGATTTTATGATTTAGTTTTGTTTTGTTTTTCGCTGAGGACGGTTTGCCGGAAGTGCAACCGAAATATCCGAATTTATATTTATCCCTCGCACATCATCCTCGAGGGATAATTAGCTGATCAAGAAAAAAACCCGAAAATCACGGTTTTCTATTTCTTTCGTAATGAATGGTCAGCTTGGCTTCAAACCTTATATAGATAAATGACACACTCACTCCGAAAGTCACGGAGAACAGAGCGCAGGGCTATGGTGGATACGATGGCAGGCGATTAGAACCGAGGATACGACAAGAAAAAGAAACCGAAAATTCTACCTGACCGTCTAATAAATGCTGACGAACTCCGAACTGGAAATGAGTCTAGTCTGTCTGGTTTCCCTCCGTTTGGTTCATGGGTAATCGAGCCCATTGCACCGAGATGGTTTTTGGAGGGGTCTGGAACTTGCCACATCAAAAATATTTAGAGTGACTTCTGGCCCGAAACAGAGAGTGAACTGTGATTGAAATTTATTTTCATGAAATGTTGACTCTTGGTCAAATCGCCTCTGTAAATGACACATCTTAATTTTACTTTCATGAAAAAAACTTGAAATAGCCAGTTCGGGTCGGAGTCCCTGCTGCAAAAATGACACATTTGGTCATTTTATGAAATAGAGTGATTTTTATATCCTACGTAGGACAAGAGTGACAAAAACAAAATAGAGTGACAATTCACACTATTGTGCGAAATGTGGCAACCTGTCTGGAACGCGGAAAGACATCTAGTGTTCTAGACCTCGAGACCAAGAAAAATTCAAAGCACTGAGCGGAACAACAACAAATTCGACGACGTAAGCACCATAACACTTCAGCAACAAGTAACATAAATCCCTATTATAGGATGTACCGGCGGCCATCACCAGAAGAGTATAAGGATATCGGTTCGAGCTATAACTCTGATAAGACAGTTGTTTTACCGTTTAATTACAAAGGAAACAGACGTTCAATAAGTCTATCGGGCCCTGAAGTTCCTTTCGCTAGCAGTCTTACTTACCTGGGTATGCCTATTGGACCGAATCTAAAATAAACTGCCAACCTAGCACTGAAAAATTATGCTCGAAAGATCCGCGCCGCATATGTATCTCTGGCTTCAAACGTTTCGTATCTGAGTAGAACACACCGATCTCAGTTATATAATAGCCTAACAGTTTCTCAACTACTCGCTCTTGCTCCTGTTTGGTCTTTTCTTAATTGTGGTAAGAGGAAGCAAGTTCACCGCCTTTATTTTAAATTTGCCAAGTATTTGATGGGACGCCAGCGTGGACAAGTAATTCTTTTCTGCAGAGAAAATATCGACTGGTAAACCCAGCGGGAGTTTTTGAGAAGCGTATTAGTGATCCTCTTCTGAATGTCAGGAGTCATTCCATCTTTGTTCATTTCTGTTTGTTCCGAGTTCGTAGTTACCGAAGTATGTTTTTTCCTTTCCGTTGTTTCTTTCTTCGTTTTTCTTGTATTTGGGATCCCAAAACGTAAGTGGAGGGATACCTATGACATCACAAAAGTTGTCCGTCTGTCCGTCTGTAAGCACTCTAACTCTCGTAGGGAATGAGATATTTTGATGAAACTTGGTGTGAGGACTGTCTGGGTCAAGAGTAAGGTCAAGTTCGTAGATGGGCTCTGTAGCCCTACATTTAGGGGTGGGGGAGGGGGTTTAATTTAAGGGTCAAATAAAATATTTTAAAACATATAATGTGATAGTCGATTATGTGGTAAAAAGACATGCTGAACACGATGGTGAAAACCATTTTGTCATCGGACAAGCCGTTCGCCCGGAATCCGGCCAAAATCTGAAAGTTTGTTAAAAGTAAAAGTTTTATTTCAAGTTGATTAGATGTTCGATTTAGGCATAAGAAGACATGCTGGACATGATGGTGAAACACATTTGTTCGCCGGACAAGTAGTTAGCCCGGAATCCGGCCAAAACCGGAAAGTCTGTTAAAAGTAAAGGTTTTATTTGAAGTTGATTAGATGTTCGATTTAGGGATAAAAAGACGTGCTGAACACGATGGTCGCCGGGCAAGTAGCTCGCCTAGAATTCGGCCAAAACCGGAAAGTTTGTTCAAAGTAAAAGTTTTGTTTTAAGTTGATTAGATGTTTGATTAAGGGGTAAGAAGAAGTGCTGAACCCTTATGGGAACAGTATTTTCTACCAGGACAAGTTGTTCGGCCGGAGTTTCGGCCAAACTGGAAAACTTGTTAAAAGCAAAAGTTTTATCTGAAGTTGATTAGATGACAAATTTAGGGGTAAGAAAACACGCTGAATCTGTATATGACAATCTTTTTTTTTACCTGGACATATAGTTCGTTTGAAATCCGGTTGAAATCGGATTTTTTTTTATAAGTTGAACTTTTACTTGAAGTTAATTAGATCTTCTTTATACGGATAAGGTGATACGCTGAATTCGTTTCTGACCTTTTTTCTTTCTGGACAAGTATGGTAGTTTGTTCGCAATTGTCTGGATCAAATATTAGATTTTTGGGATCCCATCGAAACCTTTGGTCTTGTTTACTCCGTCTTTTCTGGGCCTCGCCCAGTTTCGTTCAGTGATGGGTTATAAATAAAATGATAATGATGATGAGTTGCTATAAGCTTACCATCTGAGTCAGGACTGCTGCCCTCTTGCGGGTCTTCTACCCCCTCTAGCAGTTCCACTTCGCAGTCCTTGGCCTCCTCGCATATATTCTGGACATCCATGACGTCTAAACTCAGGTTTACTATATCTTCGCTTGTACTCTCGTCTCTGGATGTCGGCGAACCTACAGCGGCCTGGGTAGATTCCTGGAAAAGATCCCTGTTAACAATTCGCATTTATATCATAGTCATAAATGGCAAATTATCCTGAAAATAAGGTTACTAGTAAACCTAAAACCCAGGCCAAACTGATGCAAGGAAAGCAAAACCAGACGGCGAATCCAACAAACAGATGAAGAAATCGCCAAAATAGGCTGTACTTCCTTTTGGAAATGTTGGTGCGCCTACTGAAAACTTATAAGGTGTTTATTAGCGGCATATTAGTGTGCCATATATTTCTAAGTGTATGGCACGGAACACATGTGTGGGCAACATCCACGACCCAGAAGATGAAACTAGCCGAAACGCCATATTGTCCGCCAATTCGAAATACTGAAAAAAAATCCCCCAAAAAACTTAAAGCTTTCGTCCTTTCAATTCAACACTAGATGGATCCTCAATTTCATGTCTGTAAGCTTGGCAAAGTAGCTAACTTTATCATTTGGACTTTAACTTGCAACCAAATTTCCATTTCCAGCCAAATTCGAGCAAGAAAATAACCTCGACAGTTGTTTATCGACAAGTCACCGAGCGAGCCACAAAACTCTTGTTGGTCATGGAATATACTTGTAGGCCACACAAAAGACCGCCGAAACATTAGTTGCGTTTTTGATCCGAATTCTCCGTTCTGAATCTCGCTTCTCGTACAATTTACCATTTTTGCTCCTCTGGCTTCTCCATTCTAGCTTTTGACAAAAACACTAATTTGGCAACTCGTCGGCCTCGTCCGCAACCCGGTATACGTGTTTATACATATTGAACACCCGCACTCTATTTGACCAATCAGGGAGGAGAACGGAGGGAGGAGAATCGAGAATTCACCATCGGAGCAACTTCTTCATTCTGCAGGATCTCAAGGCTTTCCCCGTTCTTGATTCTGACAAAAACGCAAGAAAAGGAGAATTCACTTCATCTGAATAGTCAAAAACGCGAAACAGGAGAATTGCGAGGAGAATCGCGAGGAGAATTCGGACAAAAACGCAACAATTCTTTTCAAGACGAAACCGAGCCACAGACCTTGTCTGGTGGGATCGCGGGAAAACGCCTTAGGTGTCAGTTAGCTGCCGAAAGTCATCAAAGGAATAACAAGATCAATAGCCTACTCCTTCAGCACAAGCTGACTGGAAAAAATATATTCAAACAATGAATAAAACTGATACGTTAGCTACGATGCTTTGGCACCGAAACATCGTTTCCAAAGCATCATAACTGACATATGCCGCTTTATGAACTGTTTGAACAAAGTAAAGTAAGGGTCAATGGTAGCTTAATAATTTCGGTTTACACAGTAAAGATGTCTTTACTTGAACAGTTACTTAAATGTGAACAGTGCAGTTTTCGGCTAAATGGGGAGAATGGAGATCCAAAATACCCTATTCAGGTGTTTTCCAGGAGTTATTCTGGTAGTTATCTTGAGTCACAGCAAGTATATGCAAATCAGGGGCGTAAATCAGCCCCCCCCCCCCCCCGCCTTTCGAAGGGGCCCAGAGCTAACCAGGAAAAACAGAAAAAAAGCCAGAAAAAGTCATTTTCTCATTAGAATCGTGACATTTTGTTGCGCTAAATCAGTTGACTAAGGTCAATCATGAAAACTGAACCCTTTTTAATCCGAGATAATGACCCCATTGTTCGAGGTTTGAGCCTGGGTCATTTGCTGTGTCTGAAAATTTTGAAAAGACATTATCTTCAGCATCGAGTATCACTTTATAATTTTTTCTAGGAGAGCTGAGGGCCCCCTTTGGAACTCCGCTGGGGGGCGCCACTCCTAAGGAGCACCAAATATAATCATCTTTTCCCGAATTGTCCCAAATTACGTGTCTTTCACTAGATCCACTTAGGAATATGCGGCGGCTGTTTGGCACTTTGCCCTTACTGCCGAATAGACACAACAAATAGAAAAAGTACAGAAACGTGCGCTCCTAATAATAAGTCCTGAGCCCAAAGTTCCCTATTCTGCTCTCCTAAAAAGTTTAATATGGACACCCTTGAGAGTCGGAGACTGCGGCTCTTCTTTCCCCTAAATCGGATATCTAATCAACTACAAATACTTAAACAATTTTCCGGTTTCGGCCGGATTCCGGGCGAACTACTTGTCCGGCGAGAAAATGGTTTCCACCGACGTGTTCAGCATGTCTTCTTACCCCATAATCGACTGTCCCATTAGCTTTTAAAAATATTTTGCTTGCCCTTTAATTTAAACCCCCTCCCCCACCCCTAAATATAGGGCCACATAGCCCATCTACGAACTCGACCTTACTCTTGACCCAGACAATCCCGGTTGGTCATAAGCTCCTCCACCATCCTGTTTTATCCGATATCCTTCCCCCTCCGTATGAAAACACAAGAAACCGACAGGAGAGGGTCGCAACTCGCAAGTTCAAAGGTTCCAAAGTTGTCCCCCCGTACCTCCAACACATACGCGGTACCAGAAGAGCTCCGTTCCGAGTTTCACAAAAAATTATAGTGATGGTGGTAGCTGTCTTTGATATTATTCCAACGTCCGTGTTCTCTTTTTGTTTTTTATTGGTATACTATAATAGGTCTGTGATGACGAATTAATGATTAACTGTATATATTATAAAATGCGCATTATACCTGACGTAATACCCAAATTTGGCATTGCCAAGATAGTGTATGTTATAAGTATTCGTTACTTACTTACTTACTTACTATAGGAGAAGGACGGGGAGAGGGCCAGCGAACACTCAGAACCATTTCCACTCCAAGTTCATTTTGTAAAACGATGAGAAAAGTTTTAAGCCTATATTTAACGTGGAGTGCAGCAAAGGATTACTCTGTATCAGTTTTGTATCGGATGGTCATGTACAAAACTATGTGACCTGATCTATGATAGGTGGCCCCTTACTTACATTTCTAATCCAAAAATTAACTCTGATTATAAGGAATTCCAAAATTTTCGCCTGCAGCGCCTTTTGTAGTAGCCTACCGGTACGCTCTGTTTACTTTGAGGTTTGTGCTCAGAATTTCGGGCATGGGTCGAAACTGTGAACCTAATAAAATGTTCGGAAATTACTGGAGAGCGATGCCACCGCAGCAGCTTCTAACGACTGTCTAGCAACACAATGGCAACGAGCGTGAGCGTCGCAGGCGAATGGTGTTGCGAGAGCAACACTTTGGTTTTGTCCTCGTTTTTGGTGGGTTTTTTTTCCTATGCCGCCGATTTCATCTTATTCCTGGTAACTGGTAAGGGTTAAAAAAAACCTGTGCGGTTTTTACGGAAAATGTGGACCTTAGGCCGGACTGATGAATATTACATTACATTTGGAAAGCTCCGCAGAACCCTTGCCTGGGGCCAATAAGGATGGTTCTATAAGACATTGAAAATCTAGAAGTGTGAAATATATGCGGCACATTACCCGGCCCCACAGCCAACATATCTTCTCTGAGGATAAATAGAACAAGACCAAAGGTTTCGATGGGATCCCAAAAATTCAATATCTGATCCAGACAACTGGGTCTTGTCTTAGCCAGATCCAGTCTTCGCCAGACTCCTTGAACATTTTTACAATTAAAACTCAGAAACAGATTAAGGCCAAATAGCTAATCACCTGAGAAAACCAAGTTCAGATTTGAATTCAGCATGTGTGTTTACCCCTATAAGTCATATCTGTTTTGACGAAAACTTCCTGCCACTTCTGCCAATTTCCCGGTTCCGGCCGAACTCCAGAACTACTTGTCCGGCGAAAAAAGAAAGCTCAAAGACGAAATCAGGGTATCTTCTTTCCCCAGTAACGAACATCTCATCAACTTCAAATAGAAATTTAGCTTATAACAAATTTTCCGATTCCAGCCGGATTCCGGTCGAACTATATGTCCGGGTAAAATACGATTGTCACACAGGGACTCAGCATCTCTTCTTGCCCCTAAATCGCTTATCTAATCAACTAGAAATACAACTTTGACTTCCAACAGTTTTCCGGTTTTGGCCGGATTCCGGACGAACTACGTGTCCGAGTAGAAACTTGTTTTCACATAAGTGTTCAGCATGTCTTCTTGCCCTAAATCAAACATCTAATCAACTCCAAACAAAACTTTTAATTTTGACAAACTTTCCGGTTTGGGCCGGATTCCGGTCGAAATACTTCTCCGTCGAGAAAATAGTTGTCACCATCGTCTTCAGCATGTCTCCCTACCTCTAAATCGAAATTTAATCAACTTCAAATAAAACTTTTACTTTCAACAAACTTTCCGGTTTGGGCCGGATTCCGGGCGAAATAGTTGTTCATCGAGAAAATAGTTTTCACCATCGTCTTCAGCATGTCTTCCTACCCCTAAACCGAACATCTAATCAATTTCAAATAAAACTTTTACTTTCAACAAACTTTCCGGTTTGGGCCGGATTCCGGGCGAAATACTTGTCCGTCGAGAAAATAATTTGCACCATCGTCTTCAGCATGTCTCCCTACCCCTAAATCGAACATCTTAATCAACTTCAAATAAAACTTGTACTTTCGACAAACTTTCCGGTTTTGGCGGGATTCCGGGCGAACTACATGTCCGACGACAAAATGGTTTTCACCATCGTGTTCAGCATGTCTTCTTACCCCATAATCGACTATCACATTAGCTGTTTCAAAATATTTTGTTTGTCCCTTAATTTGAATCCCCTCCCCCACCCCTAAATGTAGAGCTACAAAGCCCATCTACGAACTTGACTGGTCCGACGACCCAACGAACCCTCACACCAAGTTTCATCAAAATATCTCATTCCCTTCGAGAGTTATCGTGCTTACAGACGGACGGACGGACGGACGGACAGACGGACAACTTTTGCGATGTCATAGGTATCCCTCCACTTACGTTTTGGGATCCCAAAAATCTAGAGAAACATGGCTTTTTCCCACGGGTCCGAAAGTGCTGCCATCAATTTTTTCTTTCCATGTCTGTTCGAATTTCAGCTGAGTTTATCATTCTTTTTTTTTGCACTTGGGTTTGCGGTAGCGAAATGGTATCAAATGTGCCTCTTAAACTTTAAAAGTTCTCTCATTGCTAAGGAAACTAGAGCTTTCTAAGAAGAAACTTCTCCTTTCTAAGTGGTGACATGAAAGTTGGCCTACGGCAAAAAAATCAACTTTTGAACTAAGACAAGTAGAATTTTTTTTCCGACGGCTATCGATAGAAGTTGATGAGCTGATCAAAGTATATGTAATCCATTTTTTGGTACAAAAATTCCTTCATGAGGTACACCAGTTTGAAAATTTCAAGGGGTTGACAACTTCAGTAGTTAGGTACACACTAAAACCAAAAATAGGCGATACCAGTTGTGAGACATGTAGGTGACTTGTAAGCACAGTCGACAGTTAGCTCTTAATTACCTTCGCCAATGAGGGGTTTGCAGCTTTTTCTAGTTGGTGTACCTGTTATTTGTTTCTGGTGTATTCGATGGTAATAACAACTTGGTTCCCAATGGTAAGATATGCAAGGGACTTGTAAGTAATAATCGGCTGTTATGCTACAATCATCTTCAGCGATGAGGGATTTGCAACTTTTGCTAGCTGGGAGAGGGGAGAGGGACTTGTAAGTAAGAATTAGTTCAAGAGGAACTAGAACTTTTGTATATTGGTGCACATTGTATTCGATTTCTATAAATCTGACGATAAGAAAGTTTGTATCGATGGTCTGTCGCTGTAACCTATATAGGATTAACTGCTTAGGCAACGGGTACAAACGATAATGTAAAACAATGAGGTATTTGTTTTCGGTGAACTTGATGTCTAAGGGAGAGGGACTTGTAAGTAGAACTCAGTTCACGAGGGGCTATAAATTTTTTGCAAATGGGTGCACATTATATTCGATTTCTATAAATCGGACAGTAAAAAAGCTTGCGTCGATGGTCTATCGCTGTAAACTAGGATTAACTGTTTACGCAACAGATACAAACGAAAATGTAAAACAACGAGGTAGTTTCATAATAATTAATAGTGCATCTATGGTATTTTTATCCTGAAAAGTTGCTGAAGAATATCTTTTGATCATGTGGTTATTTTTTTTTTTAGAAACATCCCGTTTTAAGAGCTTCGATAAATTGACAACTTCAGCATTAACCGACAGCGAAGAAAACAAAACCAGTTTGAAAGTTTCAAGGGGTTGACAACTTCAGTAGTAAGGTACACCCTGAAACCAAAAATAGGCGATACCAGATGTGAGACATGTATGCTACAGTCAACTGTTAGCTCATAATCATCTTTGGCAATGAGGGGTTTGCAGCTTTTGCTAGTTTGTGTACCTGTTATTTGTTTCCGGTGCATTCGATGGTAAGAACAATTTGGTTCCCAACTGTAAGACATACAAGGGACTTTTGAGTAATAATCGGCTGTTATGCTAAAATCATCTTCAGGGATGAGGGGTTTGCAACTTTTGCTAGCTGGTGCACGCATTATTTTTATCTGTGAACTTGATGTCTATCACGGGAGAGGGACTTGTAAGTAAGAATTGATTCACGAGGGGCTAGAACTTTTTTAAATTCGTACACACTGTATTCGATTTCTATAAACCTGACGATACAAAAGTTTGTATCGATGGTCTATCGCTGTAACCTAGGATTAACTGTTTACGCAACGTGTACAAACGATAATGTAAAACAATGAGGTAGTTTTGTAATAATTAATAGTGTCATCTATGGTAATCCTGAAAAATTAAGGATAGGTTTATAATACCAACTAGATTATATAAGACATTGTTCCAAGTTTTCACCCGTCACGATGTCTACAATTGAAAAGGATAAACGCTTCAACTGACTGCAAAGCCAACTGTCCCTTCTTCCGATATTCTTTTGTTGTTGTTTTTACCACGCTGAACAATAGCTTTTGATCATGTGATGATTCTTTTTTAGAACATACCGTTTTAAAAGCCCCAATAAGTTGACAACTTCAGCATTTAACCGACAGCGAAGAAACAAAACCAAAGTGTTGCTCTGGCAACACTTTAGTTGGCGAAGCCGGACAAAGGTTGCCGCAACACTTCAAGTTGCCCAGGCAACATAGGTCTAGTTTTTTTTTTGTAATCTGCATGTTTTCTAACAAAATTTAACCACTTTGTCCTAGTAATTCTAGGAGTGCCCTAATTCGAGAACAGTGGACATACAGACCGACCGACTGAAAAGTGATCAGTCGGTATATGTCACTTGAGCGAAGCTGCAAGTGCCACAGAAACAAGAAGCTGACCTACTAAGAAAATCTACAAAAAAGCACATCCGAAAAGCTTCAGCCGAGTATTATCATAACAAAGTAAGTGAACTCAAAGCTCGACCGAAGCAGTCGTACAACACAGTCAGGAAAATTAGCGGTAAAACAGTCAAAAACCTGATGAACCGCCAGAAACCACAGCTAGTTCACTAAATAAATAACTTGCGGCTATTGTACAAACCCTTCCTCCTCTCCCAAGTAATATTTCTGTTCACCCAGTACCAGTCCAGTTTATCCCAGCAATACTACCTGTGGACGCTTAAGCAAAAATACGTAAACTAAAGAGAACTTCAATATACCCCCTTGATATTCCGCTATTTGGTACAAGTAGTTCCGGATAAACTACCAAAACCTTTGTCAAATATTTTCAACACGATAACCAAAAGCTGTTTATTCCCTGATTGCTGGAAAAAAGGACAGGTCGCACCTACACAGAAGAAATGGGCCAACCCGGCCAACCTATAACTCTTACACCGATATTTTCCAAACCGTATGGGAGTTTCGTAGCAGATTTGCTTAAAGAAACGATATTTGAGTTAATCGATGACAATCAACTCGGGAACATGAAAGTTCGATCACCGACACATTATCTGGTCAGCATTCTCGATACTGCATATAAACTACTTGATGTGCCTGATACAAGGCTCAATCTTTTTAGTTGAACTTCCAAAGGCGTTTGATCTTGTTAGTCACAGTGTTTTGGTTGAGAAACTGTTTAACGAATTTAAAGTACCAGCTTTTCTAGTCAATATTATTGCATCATTTTTGTAAACTAAAAGTCAAGTTGTAAAGTATAAAACTTTATTCACCCGCACTCCCAATTTCCTGCAGGATTCCACAGGGAACGCTCTTAGGTCCTCTATTTTTTGGTAATGATTAACAACATTGCTAGGGAATTAGGCGATCGTTGGAAGTTTGTCGGTGACATGTCATTGCCTGAAAGTTGCAGAAGTAATACAAAGAGTAGTGCAATGTAGTGCAAGCAGCATGCAAATAGTGGAAATAAACATCAGAACGATCCAACGCTACCGGCTAGCTTGACAAAAGAAGTTCAAATCCATTTTACAATCGCAATCAATCTTGTTGGGACTTCCCAATGACTTGTTGCTCTCCAAAGAAGCCTTCTTGCCTTTTTTTTTTAGAAAGTAGAGGAACACCGTCGTTTCGTGTTTTGAGCCAGTGGTTTGGAAAAAAGCGTTCCCGATTTAGTAAAAGGAGATTGTAAGTACTTATTTTCTGAGCTACATTGTTGTTTGGCTGTTGAACTGCAAAACTGAGGATATGTAACAAGAGACGAACTAAAGCGTCGTCAGACATGTCATTGCCTGAAAGTTGCAGAAGTAATATAAAGAGTAGTGCCGGCTAGCTTGACAAAAGATGTTCAGATCCATTTTACAATTGCAATCAATCTTGTCGGGACTTCCCAGTGACTTGGTGCTCTCCAAAGAAGCCTTCTTGCCTTGTTTCTTTAGAAAGTAGAGGAGCACCAAAGTTCGTTTCGTGTTTTGAGCCAGTGCTTTGAAAAAAGCGTTCCCGATTTAGTAAAAGGAGATTGTAAGTACTTATTTTCTGAGATACATAGTTGTTTGGCTGTTGAACTACAAAACTGAGGATATGTGTCAAGAGACGAACTAGAGCGGCCGTCAGATATGCATGGTAAGTACTTCGATGTAGGGCATGCCGCATAAGCAATAAACTGATATTGGTCCTGAAGTGTAGAAGTTTGGGTTCTCCAGAAAACTTTCATGTCCCATGGTCTGCAAAGCAAACTTACCTCTTGTTGATCCTGATCCACTGGTTCTTCATGCTCTTCCCCTTCCTCGTCCAACTCATCTGAGTTATACTCTTCACCCTCTAACTTGAGAAGTTCTTGCTTGTGGACGAACTTTTTAAAAACCTAAAAGAAGACGGTATTATAAGACAGCCGAGTGGTTAGCAGGCTATTTGTATATTAATCGTCGATCCTCATAATGTTGCTATGTTTATTTACTAGGGCCGCATTTGATTTACCCTTGTCTCGGCCCTGTCAGCCAAAAGCCGTTTTTATTAAACTACCGTGTCCGCTTCATGCCGTTTTATTTGTCCTGTCAGCCGGCAATTGTCAGAGCCCTGTCACAGGATGCCGTGAATGATGACTTGATCTAGGAGCAAGTTTCCGTTCTGACTGCGTTTTATTTCTTATGGTTGTCCGTTGTATTCACCTAACAAACAAGGCTAATAAAACGGCTTTACACAGTGACAACGCAGCAACACGAAAACAAGACCGAGACAAGAAATGCCTAAATCGAACGCAGCTTAGATTTGTCTAGTCTAAGTGAGAAAGCAGGAGAAAAGATACATAAAAAATATGAAATAACGATAAATAGGAAAGGAAGACGGTATGACTAAGATAGCCGAGTGGTTAGCAGGCTACTTGTATATTAATCGACGATCGTCGTAATGTTTCTGTGCTTAGCAACTAGACTTGTCTATTTCTAAGTGAGAAAGGAGGAAGAATACGGAAAGATACATAAAAGAAGATGACACAACCTATCAAAATGGTGGTAGGAATTCATACTTTTCATACAAACAACTTGAAATGGATCTCCGTACAGAGTACTGTTTTTACGAGTAGGGTGCCCCGGAATCCTCTACCAGACACTAGCCAAAAGCCAGTCCGACATCATGTGTGACTAACATCACTCAAACCAGCGACAACCAAAGGAGGACCAACCACCTTTGTCGCTGGACAACGCAATTTACGGTAAATCACAAGTAGCAATAGATACATTTTCTCTTCCAATATTCGAAATACGTGACTCCTCTGGAATTCTGCTAAGTTTCAGAAAGGTTAAGAGCTCGTCTTGGTGTTCTAAGCCCAGCCTAGTATGTTGGTTTAGATGAGAATCATCGAGAACCTTGCATGACTGGTATTGCTGTTAACCACGTCACGAATTTTGGCTTTCGAGCGTCAAGGCTGGAACACATTTTTTTTATTTCTGCAAATAAAAATGTGATTGCCTTCTGCAAAATATCATGCCACGGGCTAATTGGGCCAATCGGGTTACGGCGTCTGAGCCCTAGGCTACCTTGGACATCCCTACCTCTCGTTTGTTGATTTGTTTTGAGAATGGAACCTAAGGTCAGGCCCGCCGGTCTTCAGATTTCTACGCTATCAACCAGGTCCCAGTGACCCTGATCAAAACCTAGCCTGATCCACAACCCATGAAACCACATCACTGTTGACAGGTTTTTGACCAACCCAGTCTCCAAGACCACCAGGCCGTTGTCGAGTTTTTGTTGAAAATTAGCATTCTTTACGCACTGTCTGATCCCAACCACCCAAACAGGCAATTTTAGTTGGTTCTAGGTTTTCTGGAACTAGCTAGCGGAGACGTCTGCATTTTTTTAGCGCTAGGCTATATCTGGTCACCCTGCCCTGACTCGATCCCTAGTTGTGTACTGGATTGTGATCGTAGATTCCGTAGTTGCCACGCTTACTACGCTCTCAAGCATGGCAAGCAAGTAATTACTAATTCTACGGTCAACGCAGTAACTTTTTACGAGGTTGGAACGAAAATAGTAACAAATAGTTACTAGGGGGACCAGCTGAATGGGACACGTCTAAATTCTAGTTAACTCACTACTGAACCGCCATCTAACGGCGGACATTTTAGTTCTAGTTAGGGCCATTATTTGATTAAATTAGTTGCAGATATTTGTTTTTAATAAGTTTTTCGACCCTGTTTGTAAATTCGATCGAGAACTTTTAAGTCAGGCAGATCTTTACAGGACAAAGATACAAGATCGAATGATAGCTATAAATGAAGCCTAGTTACTATGCTTCTTCTGAGACATCGCCATTTTGTATATGAGCACCATCTGTCAAAAACTTCCGGTCACTTTAACTTCAGGTCCAAATGTGATGACTGGGACACATGTAGTCTACCAGCTATAATTTGGACAAGCATTATCCAAACTAGAAAATGGGAATATCTGGGACAGAAAGCAAATCGGAATCTTTTGCCACTATGTCCCAATCGTCACGGTCATAAACAGGATAGTCATACATTATCAGTTTACTTTCTCAACTGCTTTCAGACTGTTCGTTAAGAGCATGGAATTCTTCTAACATCCCAAAGAAGGGAACCAAGAGTGTGAAACATTTTCTGTTTTCTAATATTTTTTGGTGACAAATCTCAAAAAGACAACAAAACAGAAGAAAACTGAAGTACAAAATACACGACGATAAAAAGAAGGAAGTAAAACTTCTCTGTTTTCGTGATGATTATGACCCAGTTCATACTCAACGATGAAAGCAGTCACGAATTTGTGAGAGAGAGAGATCTTCCGAGAGGCTAGTAAAACTTCAATGACTTTGTTTCAGTCATCTACCTGGCAAAGGCAGTCAAAACACTTTGTCACCACAATCATAAGGCTGTTTTCTACAAAAATTATAAATTCAATACATGGAAAAATGCGGAAACCACGCACATTTTTGTGAACAGATGAGGAATCTGTGGAAGAAGAAACAACTCTTGTGTTTAAATTGGGAGGTCCCATGAGCTTGGCTGGAACAGAACGAGCGGTGTAGCACTTGGTCTTTGCTGAAGATCACCCACAAATTGAGATTTCATGTGATTTGTATGTCTTTTTTTTAGTCGTTTTTAGTCGTTTTTTGATAGTCGTTTTTTAGTCGATTGTTTCATGCAATAATGCACTATTTCTGGGAGCTGTAGCAGCTTTGATTTTTGGTTTTCACTGTTTTTTTTTTAGCTCATAACTCGTGAACATGTGCAACTATCAAGTTCAAACTTGGTACACTTGTGGGAATTGGGGTCTAGTTGTGTAATATGAGGGCCTCTCCCTGCACCCAGCCGATTCAGGCGCAAATGGGCCAGATCGTCCAGTGAATAATGGTTATAACTTGGCCAGACTTGCACATAGGACGATGAAATTCCCTGTACCTGTAGACGCAAGGACTGGAAAATTTCCTTAAAGTTTACACCTCCCCCTCCCTCCACGTTCATGGGCAACTGGGCCCAGATTACCCAGGGTTACAAGTGACAGGAATCAAAAGGTATCAAGTTGAAACTTGGTTGGTTTGTGAGCATTAGGGTCTGTATTTCCTTTTTGCAGGTCCCAAACTACACTCCCACTTGGTTCAGGGGCAATTGGGTCCAGATTTTTCCATTTTTATGGCAGTTGCAGCTTTGCTCAAGTGCCATATACCAATTACTTTTCGGTCTGTCAGGTCACTGTTCTCGAGTTAGGGTACTTCCGGAAGTGCTAGGACGATGAAACTTGGCAGGCTTACTAGCGACCCGACCAAACTAATTTGGAAATAGTCACTGTCCCGATTCGACCACCGCGGGGGGGGTGGAGGGAGGGGGAATCCGAATGTTGACGTATTTATAACTTTTAAACGTGGAATCCGATCTTAATGAAACTTGATTTTTGGAAAGACCTCTTGTCTTAGATGCCACACTTCAAGTCGGGAATAGATCCGGTGACTTTGGGGGGAGTTGGAGGGGGGGGGGCGGGAATCGTGTGACATGTTCAGAGTGGACGAATAGGGATGAAACTTGGTGGGAAGAACAAGCACAAGCACTAGATACATAGACATAGTTGACAAGACCGGACCGGATCCGAGCACTGCAGGGGGTGTTGGAGGACGGTTCCGGAATTTCGGTGATCCAGACTTAAGATGCTTACACATGTGCTAGGACGATGAAACTCGACATGAAAATCAAATCATTTTAACTTAAGAACAGTTATTTCTCCGGCATGACCATCCTAGGGGGAGTGGTCGGAGGGGTAATCCGGAATCTTGAGGTATGTCCAAATTTTGAATGGATGATCGGATCTTAATGAAACTTGATGTTCAGAAAGAACTCTTGTCTCAGATGTCCCATTTCAAGTGCGGACAGGATCCGATCAATGTGAGGGGAGGTGGATAGAGTGTTCAGGAACTCCGGGGATACCGACTTAAGATGCTTACACATGTGCGAGGACGATGAAACTTGGAAGGCATATCAGGGACTCTTCAATTTTAACTTAAGAACAGTCGTTTCTCCGATTTGACCATCGCGGAGGAGTGGAGGGAGGGGGAATCCGGAATCTTGAGGTATTTCCAACTTTCGAACGGGTAATTGGAATCGGATCTTAATGAGGCTTCCATAAGAATTCCGGATTCCAAAAGAACTCATGTCTCAGATGTCCAATTTCGAGTGCGGACAGGATCCGATCAATTTGGCGAAATCGGGGGGGGGGGGGCAGAAATTTTGTGACATGCTTAGAGTGTAACGATTGAGATGACACTTGGTGGGAAGAGCAAGCGTTAACCCCTAGATACATCAGCGACAGAAAACGGACCGGATTCGATCACTCTGGGGGGAGTTGTAGGGGGGGTCTGGAATTCTGATGATCGCAATTAAGGTACTTCCAGATGTGCTAGGACAATGAAACTTTGCTTGAACATTAGTGACTTGACAAGTTTGACTTAGACATTGTCACTTCCCAGATCCGACCATCCCTTGAAGTACTCATCTTAGCCGCAAAGTACAAAAATACCATTAAGCAAAATCTACATTTTCGTGATCCCCAAGAGCCCATGATCGTCTTTGCCTCAAGGGTTTTGCTTGGAAACGAATTTCTAGCACCCTTAAAGTGCGCATCTTAACCGAAAAGTTAAAAAAAAACTTTTGACGAAACCAGATGTATTCATGATCCTAAAGGGCCCAGGATAATGTTTTCCTCGAGGGTTTTGATTACAAATTGATTTCTAGCGCCCTTATAGTGCACATCATCACAGCCAAGTGCAGAACAAAAAAAAATCCTTTTCTTTTTTTTACCAAACGATACATCATCGTGATTTCCGAGGGTCTATCGCCATTCTTATCTCAAGGGTTTGCTTACAAATGATCACAGCAAACCCACAAATTGGCGAATTCCTACTTTCATCCTTTTTCCAAGCCTTGCAAGTGCCATATGAGTTTCCAGCTCTTCTTTAATGTTTTTAACTTGAATAACTGGAGATAGGGCGATGAAGTTTCTTTGTGGTTTTGGATCACAGGTTGGGGTTATATACGTGTAGTAGACCCACCCCCTACCCTCTCCGTTCATGGGCAAGGGGGCCCAATTTGCCCATGAGTTAAGTTTTTGACCCGTGGCTGGAATCAAACTCTAAGCTGGTCTAGTCGAGGATATTTAGGTCTAGATATGCAATTCAATGGATCCTGCCCCCCCCCCCCCCCCCCGCTCACCCTGCCGTTCATCGATAACTGGGCCCAGATTTCCCTTGAGTTAAGTTTGTCCATGACATTTCTTGAGTTGAACTCTTGTATTGCCTACTTCTGGATATGTATGTATAGATGCGAATTTTGGTGTAACAGCTGCTACTTCAATCCTTCATGATCGGTTGGAAACTCGACGGTGTTCTCATATGATCCATAATATGCCGTTCTTAATGAAGTTGTGACAAAGGGGTTATTAAGCTGCTACGATTGGGTCCATCGCACTTGTTACTGCCTTGCTAATAAAAAAGAGGTTTAAAGGGATGTTTTAACTTGGCAGTGAAAAAGTTCAGAATAAGCTGAGTCAAGGAAAAGATCAAAGGAAGAATAATAGTTGGAGCCTACAATTTATTCTTAACTTAAATTACTATTACGGCTAAGCACTGTGCATGAATATGTGATGTTTTGATTTTCATCATGTTCTTTACTGCTGTTCAAAGTTCAAATAAGTTTATCTCCAGTGTATATTCCTTGGGATTAGTCGGGATGGTCATTTAACTTCAGGTGGTGCAGTTTTTACCAAGTGGATAAAATGTATTTAAGACCACCAGCCTAACATGAATATCTGCTTTGTGGACAACCTTTGCCAAACACATATTCATGATTTTAACGATAATTCACAAAATAGCAGCTAAGGTATTAACGGTACTTGCTGCCTATGGCTACACAACAAACAAAAACGAGATTTTCAGGGGTTTTTGTAGATCAGCTGATTTCACGATGTGATGCGAAGGATAAATATAAGTTCGAATACTTCGGCAGCGCTTCCGCTACAACCACCTTTAGCAAAAAACAAACTAAAGTGCATACTCTTACAAAATAACAAACGAGTTTGTTTCTTGTATTTAAATCTTAAAAAACCTTATATTTATCTTAAGCTCAAGTGCCATATGGCAATAGTTTTCCCATCCGTCTGGTTATCACGAGTTAGGGTAGGCATACGCATACCTCCAGATGTTTTAGAACGATGAAACCAGACTGATTAAAAAATTGTCACTTCCTGAACCTGGCAATCTTAGAAGTAGTGGAGGAAGGGTGAATCTGGAATGTTGAGGCATGCATAACATTCGAGAAAATGACCGAGTTCGGACCGGATCCGGCTATTGCGATAGGAATTGGGGGTGCATGAAATATATTATGGCAGGCTTAGAGTGTAGGGATCGGGAAGGATGATACTTGGTAAATGGCAAGAGCACACGTCTTAGACGTTCTATTCACAGATCGGACCCAGATCCGGCCACAGTGGGGGATTGACAAGGGGGGGGGGGGGGTATCTTGTGGTACGAAGGGTACTTTTATATAGGCAGGGATGATGAAAGTTGTAAGCTGTATTAAAGACCTCAAAAGGTTGTCATTTCCCTGAATTCCCTGATCCGACGATCCAGGACTCGATCTGCATGATACTTGAAAACCGACTGGAGAACTTATCCCAGATCTTACGTACGAGGTCTGGACTGATCAAGATAAATTTTCATCTTCCCCATGGGCCCAAGATCAGTTGTACCTAGTATTTTGCTCAGAAAAGATTCCAAACTCCTCTTAAAGTGCGCATCTCAACCACACACTCTAACGTATTTTAGGCAAAACGTCATATTTTGGTGTTCCACACGGGTCCACAATTATTTGTACCACGAGGATCTTTGCCACAATATCAAGTCAATCTGTCGTGTTTTGGTCGTCGCAAGACTGCGTTGTACGTTGAGACATCTTATCTATACATAAAACACACAACCATAGTGAAAATGAAAAAGAAAGAAGATGTAATTTTAGTCTACATATATGTAAATATCATTATGGATTTACATTAAAGGAATGATATTAATGGAGCCACTTCCATTGCGAAGTGCAAATAACTAATCAATTAGCCTAATAACCCCTTCGTCGCAGCTTCAAAGAACGGCATATCATGGACCATTAACGAAACAGTGCAGTTTCCACATTTTCGTTAAGGAGTATCGCGTGACCTTATTTGTTGCTCTTACACCTTAAGATCCACATCCATACATGGGTCGGGACCCATCAAAAATGTACAAAGCCCCAAAAAAATGTAAGAAAGTCGGCTAAGTAAGTTATTGAATATAATATATAGATGCAAAGTAAAGCGTTATCAACAGTGTGTCGATTTCGCATTTCAGTATTTGATTACGTTTATTTCTGCCGTGCATCCAGTACAGCACAACGTTAACGGGCGTACAACGGAGCGCGTCCGGATTCCAAAAGTACAACGAAGCAACACTACAACATTATATTCCAGTCCAACGCTTTTTGATGTGCAACACTTTTTTGTGTACAACGTAGCGCGTTCGATTTAGAAGTTTTTTTCTATAACGATAAAATGTAGCATAACATTTTTCTCCTAAAACGTTTTTTTTTTAACACAACAGAATTTACAAGAGTAACACTTTTGACGAAGTAAACGTTTTATTAGGGTCCAACGTTTTCGTCGCAAAATGTTTTTCTTACCACAAAGGAATTGATGAGAACAACACTTTTGACGATAACGTTTTATTATGGTCCAACGTTTTTGGTGACAAATGTTGACAAAACGTTGAACAAAAAAAACTTCTAAATCGAACGCGCACCGTTGTACAAAAAAAAAGTGTCACCAACCTGATGACAGTGTGTCAAAGCTGTCAACTCCGTTTCTTGGTAACCCTAAACTAGCCTTAGCCTACTGACTTTTCTGGGCGTACTGCCAGCTTCTCTATTTAGCTTACCTGGGTGAGTGCCCAGTTTAGCTGAATTTGTGTGGTCCGGCGCTCTAAGCTCAATTTTTGTGGGCGGGCGCTCTGGGAGCGCACAGTCTAGCTCAACTATTGTGGTCTGCAGAGTGCCCCTTTCAGCTTTTTTCTTTCTTCGAGGGAGGGTGATTTCACTACCCTCCCCTCTCCATAGCGACGGCCCTGCTAACAGCAACAAAATATCAGAAAAAATCTAGTACGCGAAGTATAGATTAGATCTGCATTTGCCTTACTTAACAATAAAATAAGTTCACAACTTTTGCAGTTATAGCACGCCAAACATTTGTGTCCCAATCCTGGCTGGTCTCCCCGTTTTTATCAACCAGTCGAAGCGCTTTGTCGGGGAAACAGACTCGTGGACCAAATAAAGATCGCGGAAAGGCTACTTTCGAGCCTCACGGGGATCACGGGATCTGCGCTATGGTACTTACTTCGTCCATTTTCTCCTCGCCAAGTGCAGCGTTTTCCAGCAGGCGTGACTTGAGGTCTGCGTTGACTTCAATGTCTGCTGGGTCCTCAAGAGGTTGATAGCGGACATACCCAAGAACTGCTTCCCTTAACCCGCTTATCCGAAGTTGGCGCATCAGGTGCACGGCTTTCTCGAAGCACTCCTGCGCTAGAACAATGACAATGAATAAGGTAAGGTAAAGGTAAGGTACAATTTTAATGGCAAATATAAATAAACCTGGTGTTTCTTAAAAGCATCAGACATGCCAGTGGTATAAAAAACGACGCTTCACTAATTCTGATGGATTTGAAAAAAATATTAATACATTTCTAGCCTAAACCAATGCAACCACAATTACCGCTAACACCAGAGCCGGACCCAAGATAGTGTTGCGGTCTTACGCGAATTCATGTATGTCTGTATTGTAGCCTGTACAAGAAATCAAAGAGTATTTGATGGTGCAAAACGGATATGTCAGCTGAATTCTATTAAAGCCATTCACAACGGGGTTTAGCTAATACTCGGTACCAGCCAGTTCCAGAAATCGCTCTGAGACCGAGGCTTTGCCGGGTTTCTGCCGTTCACAATTGGTATTGGTGCCAATTTCGGGTACCAGCTAGTCTCGGACCTAAGTTGAAATCATTTCAACTTTTGAGGGTACTAGCCAATCAGATTACTTAGGGGAGTACTAAGAAATATTCCGATTGGGTAATGTTGAACCACGTCAGACCGAGCAACAAGGGCCTAAATTCACTTTCAATTTTCAAGACAGCAAGGAGTGGATGTGATTTTAACTATTGGGCTTGGTTCAAAACTACCCTATCAGAATATTCCTCAATATTTACTAAAACAATCTGATTGTCTAGTATCCTCGAAAGCTGAACTGATTTCCCGAGCTGGTACCCGAAACTGGCACCTGTATCCATTACGAACGGCAGAACCCTGGCAATGCTTCGGTCTCGGGAACGATTCAGAACTAGCTGGTACCCAGTATTAGCTAAAAACCCGTTGTGAATGGGGCTTTAGAGCCATATTTCGGCCCTTCTTTGCCAGGGCCCTCTTCAGGCTCAAAACCGTTCAAGTTGGAAAAACGAACTTAAAAAACCAATTTGTGTTGTTTTTTCCCATAAGTTCGTTTTTCGAACTTGAGCGGTTTTGAGCCTGAAGAGGACCCTTGCCAAGAAGGGCCGAAATATAGCTCTAAAGTTTTAAAGTTTTGACCGGATTCGGTGGCCAGGGGGGAGTTGGGGGGGGGGGGGGGGAGGAGACCGGAAATTTCAAGAAACGGTTAGAATGGATGGATCGGAGTGAAACTTGCTGGGAAGAACAAGCATCTGCTCTAGATAAATCGTTTAGACAATCATACTGGATCCGGTGATGGTGGCGCTTTTGGGGATTTTCACGATGAAACTTGGCAGGCATATCAGGGATCCGATCAAACTGAGTTCAAAAAAAAAAAATTGTCGATCTGATAATGGTGGGGGGAGTGGAGGGAGGGTAACCCGGAATATTCAGTCAGGCGTAATGCGTAACTTTGGAGCGGGTGATCGGATTCGAGTGAAATTTAAGAATTGAACAGAGCTCTGGTGATCTTTTTTATATCCAGACCGGATCCGGCAACTAGGGGGGGATACGTGACCCGCTTAGAATGGAGAGATCGGGATGGAACTTTTTGGGAAGAATCGATGGAGGGATCGGAGTGAAACTTGCTGGGGAGGGGGGGGGGGGGTGGAATTCCAATTTGGGGGATTTTCACGTCGAAACTTGGCAGGCATATCACGGACCCGTTCAAACTGACTTGGAATAACAAAAAATCCTCGATATGATAATCTTAGGGGGGAGTTGAGGGAAGGGAATTCGGAATATTGAGTCATGCGTAACTTTGGAACGGGTGATCGGATTCAAGTGAAATTTAATAATTGGACAGAGAACATTTCTCTCTGGTGATCTTTTCCATTTCCGGACCAAATCCGACAATTATTGGGGGGGAGGAATACTTGACACGCTTAGACTGGTGTGATCGGAAACGAGCTTCGTGGGAATAACAAACAGATGCTCTGGATTAATCATTTACAGAACTGGATTGGCTCCGGGTATTGTGGGTGGAGTTGGAGGGGGGCAGGGGGGGCTGGGATTCCGGTGATCACGAGTTGAGGTACTTCCAGATGTGCTAGGACGATGACACTTCGACGGAATATTAGTGATTCAATAACATTTGCTTAAAAATCGCTACTTCCCAAATCCGATTATTCCTTAAAGGACACCTGAATGAAGAGTACCAAGTAGCATCCCTATCTGTATGACTTCCGTTAACATTGCCTGCAGAAAACCCAATCCAAATACGAAATAGTGTTTCCAAGCTACGATTTTTGCTCCATTTTGCATCTGTCCTTATTTCAGTACCGAACAATTTCAGAAATGACCAATGTCTCCAATTAACCCTTCTTCTGGAATATTTTTTAAACAGTTAACCCCAAACGTATATCTAGAAGAAATTCGAATACGATCCGGCCAGCGCTGTACAAGATTTGAATGAATTGCGTTTTTTGTCTTGGAGTCTGCATGTGCAAACCTCCAGAAACGAACATCCCTATTTTAAAAACGGCACGCTGAGGAGAAGAATGCTCTCCGTGGCCATGTCTATAAATGCATCCTACTTGGTGTGTTCAAGTATAGTTTCATTGTTCATGTGTCCTTTAAAGTACCAATCTTGACCGCACAGTAAAAAAAAATACTTGACGGGGGGAATTTTAATCTCAACACAAAAGCGGCTTTTCAGTGGGCAGTGGTGAGGTTGGTGAACATTGCTTAGTGACTGAAAAAAAAAATCTTTCTCGTAAGGATACAACAAAAATACAAGCGCATTGAGACACCACAAATCACACGGAAATTCCACTATTTGAAAATCAATTATTCGTACGTAGCGGAACAACAGCGTAACGCGTTTTCGCCGGGTTTTCAAGCTTCTTTAAGTGAATAAGTGATGGGTAACTAGACTGTCCTCTCTAAGCCCTTTTCAGTTAAACTTTAAGTGAATAAGTGATGGGTAACTAGATTGTCGTATCTTAGCTTTTTTGGTTAAACTTTAAAGCTCTTACCTGTAATTTGGACAAGCGCCTCGTCCAACCTCAGGTTTGCTTTGTCATTTGTACTCCTCACTAGCTTCAACATATCGGCAAAGTCAGGCGTTGTATTGTTCTTCCTCAGGAACTGCTGAACGGCTGAGTTCAGCTGGGGATATCTGGAGCCTTTAAAGAAACAACTGAAGAGCTTAGCGCACAGAGGTGATAACTCACTTTTTTGTTTCAAGATAATCGCACTTAAAGTCTGCGCAGTTCAGAGATGGGCGAATTCGAATCCGAGACCGGATTCGAATCTTCTGCTTGTCAGGATGGATTTGGATTCGGATTCCGATTCAAGACCCTCAATCTTACGAATCCGATCAAATTGCTAGTATTCATCCTTCCTGTTTCCATTTTCTGAATTTTACACAGTGTTTGCGTTATCTGATTACCTTAGATATCACTGCTTTTTGTAATATCTGATTCTAAAACTATAAGATATGTACATGATTCGATTTGATTTTTTGTCAAGGTCGGATTCGAATCCTCAGCATGAAGTGGTAGATTCGGAATCAGATTCATACCTGTCCTGGATTCGGATTCGAATTCTTTCATGATCTGATTCGCTCATCTCTGAGGCAGTTAGTATGTCGAAAGCTAGTTATCATTTATGTTCGCCAGTCTGGCGAAGATTCTGATAGCAGAGGGATAAAAAGCGCAAAACTCTGTACCAGATGGTGCTCTTAACTCAGTTTGCCAAGAAAAAGACGAGTTATCACCTTTGTGCTCTCAGCTCTTCCATTCACTACACTGTCAAAGAAAAGAGGATTCGGGCAAGGGCGTGTGATTTCATGCCATCGCTTGGTGAGAAACAGGGCCAGCAGGGATTCTTCGCTGGATTACTAGCTGCACTTTTGCAGGTATCTGTTACCACGGTAACTGGAACTACAATTAGTCGTTTTTGCATTTACCATGGTATCTGATACCAGGGTTCCTCTGCAAAAAGGACAATTGCCGAAATTGGGTCTTTCGAAGTCATCCTAAAGAAAAACTGATATCCAGTTGCATCCCTAAGTTCCAAACTTCTTTTTCACCAATTTGATAAAAATTCTAGTCTCTATTGTTGGTTATTATTAAACTGAGATGACTTTTTCGATAACTGCAAAAACGCCTTTTGACTTTAGTATCAGATACCACGGTATCTGCGAAAACGACTTTAGACAGTGGTATCACTGTTGCGCCAAGAGCTTTGACCGCCGATTTCTGCTTTATTCAGTATGACAGAAGAAAAGCTGAAGCTCGAATTTTCTTTACTAGACATCGCAGCATGATAGCATGAACCAAAACTTGACCATCTATTAATTGCCTAACAATTTTCAGTTTCAGTTCAATTTTAAATTTTCAGTTCTTTCCGCTCAAAACAAACAAACGGTCGCAAGGAAACGCAACGTCATCGCAAGGAAACGCCATCTATAATATGTACAGTTAACTATCTGCGCATTTTTGTACTGGATCTACACCGGCTGCTGGAATTGAGAATAATTCTTGGGCAATGGCGGGAGGTGCTTGGCAACTCGCGAGCCCAGCCATGGGCGTATCTAATTAGAAATGATAAACAAAAAAAAACAAGATTTCCACACAAAGTGTCCTACTCTTTGAAGCAAGGTATCTCAAATCGTGTACAAGCTAAAATTTATCTGGACAGGCGTATGAACGGCATACTCAATATCACGGGCTCATCCGTTCGTTCTGTTGATTTTTTGTGTTTATTTTGTTGTATTAGTGTTTTTTCAGTTGTTTGTTTGTTTCTTTCTCTTCTTTATTCCACTATCTTCACATTGTTTTTGTGCAGGGGGTTACAAATAAATTATTATTATTATTAAGTGGCAGTTACTGCATTTTAAGCATTGTAACGGTTCTTAATTCAAAACTCTAATTGAATTATTTTAGAAAGCAGTGTACTGTTAGCATCTCTGACTAGGTGAGCAAGTGTGGCAATTTATCACCATTTTTGACAAAAAGTAATACGAAAGTGAACGAATTTATTTGAAATTCTGCATGGTTTGCTAATGTTATACAATTTATTCCCAGCACCTTCACCCTTATCATCCTCCAGCGTCAACCAATGGGTGATTATAATATTCATATGAAGAGGTTCTAATTAAACTGGACATTCTTAAATTAACTGACAGGAGAAATACTATTCCCAAAATTTCGGAGCAAAGATAATGTGTTATACCCAGATGGGCCGTCTATTCCCCCTCCCTTCCCGTCTTCGCTGCTTCGGTCCGAGAGGAACACTGGTAGTCAGTGTTTTTCATATTCTGCTAATTCGCCCAATTTTTACAAATAGCTTCATCCATCATTTATTTCTGGTCATGTCTTGTAAGTGTATTGGTTAATTTGTTTCGTGTCTGTGTATTTCGTAAATATTTTATTCCTCTTCTAACTTGATTGATTGATAAAACAAAAATTAAAAATAACTCCATATGTCCCACAATACCCTTCGCAGCTATAATGCTTGTTCCCGATGCCCTTGACTGATAATTTTCCATTAGCACCTTCAAACTCGGCCTACATCAAGGAGGGTACAGAAATTAGAACAAAAATTATAGGTAGTGTACCTTCGAACGTCAACTTCGTTTTCTCCGAAGAACTTTTACCCTGAAGATGACAGTACATTTTGTACACTTTGTTGAAGCGGATGGTTAACCTAAAAAATAAAAACAAAAAATCATCAAAGTTACAGTAACGGTATGCTTTTTTGAACGTCGCCTATTTCTGGACGGTGAAGAAGAAAACGAAGAAATTAAAACCTAACAAATATAAATGCACCATTGATGAGCGAAAACAATAGTTTAAGGCAAAATTAAAGCCATAACCTGTAATTCTTTTGATTTTTTTTCTACCTTTTTTTGTTAGGGATTTTGCACACTAAATTACGGCGTTTTGCATTACTTCCAATTACACTTTTGCATCAGTCACAGGAGCGTCCGAAAAGAACAAACTGAACTTTCGAAAATAAACAAAACAGACGAAATAAAACGAAGCTGAAGTCATTCTGAGTGTCAAAGAAACCTAAAACACAACGAATTTTAGTTTATAATTTTATGTTGACTATTGCAAAAGCGAAACACAAGACCAAGGTACTCCATAATTTAAACAGGTGTTCAACGATGCATTATCTCTACTGTAGTCTGTACGGGGAGGGGGATGGTGATTTGTACCGGCCATTAAAAAAAAAATACCGACAACCACTAACACTTACTCTCAAAAGTATCTACAGATTTTTTTCTACTCCTTCCGCCGCATTTTGAAATAATCATAAACTTGAAGAGGTATGCTTTTTTTAAGGTTAGTTAACTAGAACAGTCAAGTTTTGAGCTAACCGGTAAATGAAGGCCCAAAATACCCATTCAGGTGTTCGTATGTGCCCTATGCTGTTTTCCTGCTCAGGTATGAACAACATTCGTAAATCTTTTTACAAGTATGTAAAGTATCTGCTAAGGGTTCCACCTTGGACAAGTAATAGCAGATTGTCTTCAAAGTATGGTGTAGCACGACCTACATCTGTTGATTCGGGAAAGGCGAGAGCGCTTTAAGCGTAGCGTTAATGTAGCTAGCAGATCCTTTACTCAGTGTAAATTCTGTCAGTGTTTGTTGTTTTTAGTTTCTTGCGTTCTTTCCATTACTGTTGCTGTTGCTGATATAGAGCGTGTTCCACGCTACTTACCGTAGTTACTACGCGTGACGTCACGAATTCTGGCTTTTTGCCGTCAAGCTGGAACAATTTTTCTATTTTCTAGCTGGATCTCACGCCAGGGGCGAATCCGACCAATCACGTTACAGAGATGCGTAGTAACTAAGCTTACTACGCTCCCAAGCATGGTAAGCAAATAGTAACTATTAGTTACTATTCCGACAAGGTTGGAACGGTCAGCGTAGTAACTTTTCGTGAGGATGGAACGGAAATAGTAACTAATAGTAACTATTGTTAGAAGGGTGAAACACGCTCATAGTAATGTACTTTTTTCCTTTCCTACTTTGTTCTTTTCTTCTCCTTTATTTAATTACTCCGTCTTTTGTGCGTTTGTGTATTATGATCGACAATAAAACTACTATTATTATTAATTATATAGGAGGTCTTACTTAGCCGGCCGACAATAACCTTTGTTAGAATATAGAATATTGTGAGTGTAGAAGAAAACTAAAATGTTCAAGTAGAGGATATGACATTGATTTGATAGTGCAAAACGTATACCTCAGCTGAATTTTATTAGTATATTTCGGACCTTCTTGGACTAATCGAACAGCAAAAACAGCAGCCGTGTCCAGAATGAAATCACAGCAACCTTTTTAACTCCAAGCAACTCTCACAAAGGAATTTACGAAGTTAAATATTTAACGCTAAGCTAGAATCATTACATTTTTCCCAGAAGTTCGTTTTTCCAACTTCAGCGGGTTTTTATGGCACTTGAGCTTACTCAAGTGCCATATAGCGATTGTTATTTCTGTCCGTCAGTCGGTCTGTCGGTCTGTCGGTCTGTCGGTCCCGGTTTTGCTAGTTCGGGCACTTCCAGATAAGCTAGGACGATGAAACTTGGCAGGCATATCAGGAACTGAACCAGATTAAATTAGAAATACTCGCTTCCCCGATCCGACCATCTGGAGGGGAGTGGAGGGAGGGGGAATCCGGAAAAATGAGATATTTTTAGCTTACGAACGGGTTATCGGATCTTAATGAAACTTGATATATGAAAGGAACTCGTGTCTCAGACCCTCCATTTTAAATCCAAACCGGATCCGATGACATTGGGGGGAGTTGGAGGGGGAAACCGGAAATCTTGAAAAACACTTAGAGTGGAGGGATCCGGATGAAACTTGGTGGAAAGTACAAGCACAAGTCCTAGATACATGGCTGATATAACCGGAACGGATCCGTTCACTTTGGGGGAGTTGGGGGGGGGGGGGGAGAAGTCCGAATTTGTAGTGATCCCGCGAGTTCCGTGCTTCCTGATGTGCTGGGACGATGGAAAATTACAGGCATCTCTGGGACCCGACCAGATTAAATAGGAAATCGTCAATTCCCCGATTCGACCATCTGGGGGTGGGGGAGTGGAGGGAGGGGGAAGCCAAAATTTGAGGTATTTTTTATCTTGCGAAAAAGTCATCGGATCTTGATAAAATTTTATTTTTAGGATGACCTCGTGTCTCAGACGTCCCACTATAAATCCGGACCGGATCCGATGACACTGGGGGGAGTTGGAGGAGGGAACCGGAAATCTTGAGAAACGCTTAGAGTGGAGGGATCGGGATGAAACTTGGTGGGAAGAACAATCACAAGTCCTAGATACGTCATTGATATAAGCGGACCAGATCCAGGCACTCTGGGGGAGTTGGGGGGGGGGGGGTCCGGATTTCTAGCGATTCCGCAAATTCGGCATACTTCCTGATGTGCTAGGGCGATGAAACTTGGCAGGTATGTCAGGGACCCGAACAGGTTCACTTGAGAACAGCCGTTTCCCCAATCCGACCATACTGGGGGGAGTGGATGGATGGGGAGTCCGGAATCTAGTGGCGTGTATAACTTTTGAACGGGTGATCGGATCTTGATGAAATTTTATATTTAGGATGACCTCGTGTCTCAGACATCTCACTTTGAATCCGGGCCGGATCCGATGACACTGGGGGGAGTTGGAGGAGGGAATTGGAAATTTTGAGAAACGCTTAGAGTGGAGGGATCGGGATGAAACTTGGTGGGAAAAACAAGCACAAGTCCTAGACACGTCATTGACATAACCGGACCGGATCAGGGCACTGTGGAGGAGTTGGGGTCGGGGTCCGGATTTCTAGCGATCCCGCGAGTTCGGCATACTTCCTGATGTCCTTGGGCTTGGCAGGTATGTCAGGGATCCGAACATATTGACTTGAGAACAGCCGTTTCCCCGACCTGACCATCGTGGGGGGAGTGGGTGGATGGGGAGTCCGGAATCTAGTGGCGTGCATAACTTTTGAACGGGTGATCGGATTTGAATGAAATTTGTCTGGTGAGCTATCGCCTCGATCGTTCAGTGTCACGTCCGGGTCGGGTCCGATACCTGTGGGGATGGAGGGGGGGGAACTCCAGAAACTCTAAAAGCAGAGGGATTGGGACGGAACTTAATGGATGGAACAAGCATTAGGCCTAGATGAAATTGAAGGAGCCAGATGGTCTCGGGGCTCTGTGGGGGGAGTTGAAGGGGTTTCCTGGAATTCCGGTAGTCGTGAGTTAGAATAGTTCCAGATGTAAAACGAAAACGAAACTTTGCAGGCATATTAGCGACCCGAATTATCTTGACTTAAGAACCTGACACAACATACTCCCGGAAACTTCCGTTCCTAGATCCGAGCATCTTTTGGGGAGCACGAGAAGAGAAATATGGAAATTGACTTCTATAAATTGCAAACGAGTGGTCTGATTCGAGTGAAACTTTATGGGTGATACGAATCGATGGCCTCGACATGTAAAACACGCGTTCGAACCATATGCGACCACGATTAGGGGAACTTGGGGTGAGGGGACTTTTGACATGCACAAAAACCAAACGGATGGACCGAATGAGATGCAAATTCGACAGTGCCGAGTTTATGCGGCCTAGATTTGTTATTTGGCGTCCGGGCCGAATTATGCCAAGGTAGGGGGGGGGGGGGGGGTACTGGAAACTTGCAGATAGGCTAAGCTCCAATTTCAATCAATCAATCAATCAATCAATCAAGTTTAATCCGAATAGCTAAAAGCTAGAAAAGGAATAATTTCAGTAAAACTTGATGGACAGGAACAGGGAATTAAGAGATTGGGCTCGAACCGGCTCCGACAACGTTGGTGGGAGGGGGGGGGGGGGGTTACCGGAACTTTCCAAAAATGCTCAGATTCGAGTGAAACTTGATAGATGGTATAAAAGAAGATGCTTTAGGTGGTCGATTTTTTATATTCCGAACCAGATTCGGCCACGGTAGGTTGAGATAGAGTGGGTACCGGAAATGGTGTAGCACGTCTAAGGATCAAACAAATGGATTTATTGGGATGAAAGTTTGAACAGTCATGTGCATTTGCTACAGACAATCGAGACGATGCCGGAACTGCTCAGAAATGAGTGAAACTAAATATCCTATTTCTATTTCCGAACCGCATTTTTGGATGGCGGGTGTATTTTGTGACGTTCTCATCTACTTTCTTGTACAGCCTACTCGTACAAGTGCCATATGAGCTCGTAGCTCTTGTTTTAGCCTGAAGACGATCCTTGCCAAGAAGGGCCGAAATATAGCTCTAATAAAATTCAGCTGACGTATCCGTTTTGCACTATCAAACATGATTACGGATATAATATTACCCGCCACTCTGAAAGGTGAGCAAATCTGATACGACTTACTTGTCCTCCAACATGTAGGCTGAATTCTCTTCGTCCGAGAAGTCCACTTCACGCTCTTGGAGCTCATGGATCTTTTTGCTGATCTTCTGAAAAAGAGAAATACGACTAATATATCGATTATTCAGCGTATACATTTATAACGTACAACAGGCTATGGACTGTCAGGGACTAACACAGGATCAACTAAACAGAAACAAAGGAAGAAGAGCCTAAATTAAAAAAAAAAAAATACTATAAATAATCCGATGTATCAGGCAATCGTATCGGAAGGTAGCCGTCTGAGGTTGATTGCTGTCTTTTCAGTTAAAGACTGGGTCAGCAATAAACAAAATTTGGTACTAAATGATTGACTAGTAAGTAAGTAAGTAAATAAGTAAGTAATTTATTTATAACCCGCCATTTTGAAAAAGTAGAGTAAATGAAAGAGAAAATGAAATAGGCTTCACGAATGTTACTTTACTTGTGTAACTGATTTTAATGGTAAAATTCAAGGTCAAGGTTTTAGGGTTTCGCTTCTGGGGAAGATAGGGGAGGGTTAAGTCAGCTGTGCTAACCGTACTGCCACGCGAGGAATCTTGGCGTAGTAGCGACTCAGAAAGGTGAAGCCAACTGCGCGTACTGGCCGACTTCTATTCAATAATGAGCGTTCTTAATACAGCGGTGACCGCAGCCTGACAGATTTTCCCATTGGCCTTGAAGTTAACTTGTCAAAATGTGAGTACCTGCATTTCAACCCTTCGTCAAATGGTTCGAATGCATCCAAAGCTTCTATATCTCTTGGATCGTTCATGGTCAAATCAACAGACTCTCTACGGTGGCTCGGCATAACGTTCAAATCTTCTTTGTCAAAATTTTGCTCTTCGGTTGTTCAAGAATTTTGTAGATCAATCCGTAGCGCCTATGGGCGCATCGTCCCCAATCGGGGGCGCTATAATCGTAAAGCTTTAGGAAATTTGTACAGCACCTTCTGCGTTCCTTCTATACTATTTCGTTCTGGCGTCACTCATGTTCTGCGAAAGAAGGAGATTAAAAAGATGAAATCATGTTATTTTAAATATGCGAAGCACCTGCTCTACTTGTCGAAATTATGTCATAACCATAGATTGACGGAGAAATTCAAAATTCAAGATGCAAGTATTACCCTTTTTGATGTTTCCTCATCGCTTTAAAAAAACATGGACAACAGCACAACCAGCGCACGACGTCGTCCACTGCTTCCTGACCGAAGATTGAAAATTAACTGTATTTTTCTGTGTGTTTATGTATTTTGTTTATTTTCTTCATTTACTCCACCTTTTCAAAATAGTGGGTCATAAATAAATTACTTACTTACTTACTTACATGATAATGTCTTAACGAACTTGTGTATACATTAAGCTTTTAGTGGTTGGAAACCACGGATAAGTAACGTAGAGTGGAGGTACTTCTTGTGGATGAAGTTTTCTCCGTTCTGATGTCATTTTTTGTCCGGAATGGAACACAAAATCTTTTTGAACAAGACCAAAGGTTTCAATAGGATCCCAAAAATTTAATATCTAATCCGGACAATTGAGACTTGTAGATATTCGGTCTTCGCAAGACTCCTTGAACATTTTTACTATTAAATTTAGAAGCAGATTAAGGCCAATGGCTATACGTTTGAGAAAAAAAAGTTCAATTTGGATTCAGCACGAAGTTTATCACTAAACTTTTACGATCAAAACTTCTGACAAATTTCCATTTTCGGCTGGATTCCCGGCGAACTACTTGACCGGTAAAAAACTAAAGCGCATAAACGAAGTCAGCATCTAAGATGTAATTTTTCCGCTAAAAGTAAAGGCCTCTTAAGCCTTAAACTGGTTTAATAGCCTGATCTTGTAATTCAAAACATTCATTACTTCGTGAATTCGTGCGGGAGCACAGTCTCGTATGAAGTCTCTCTAATTCAAATTCAAATTCAAACTCAATTCATTTATTCCCAATTCTGATAAATCAAAATGCACGGGATTGTCAAATTATAATTGGGTTAATTCATATTAAAATTACGGATAAAAAAAAACCACAAATGAGTTAAAATAGCGTTCAGAGCTATGAGAGGGCGGGTTCATTAGCTGAGCTTTCTTAGCTGCCCTTGAGATACTCCTTCTTGGGCGAGTATCCATTCTTTTTTCATGTTTGGGTGACAGGATCTCATGGTGCATTTCCAAGGCAAGGCACTTTAGTCAGACTTAAATTTTAGCGCTCCTTTTCCTTTGGCTCGTTACTATTTTAGCAGAAACTAATCGCACTCCTTTTGATTTAGCAAAAGGTGAATCTGAATTAGTGTCGGGATTTAACACGGAAAATCCCTTAGTCAGCTACGTTTTACGTAAATAGTGCTGCCACAATCATTATTAGAGCGGGATAAAAAAAAAGAACAAGCATCCTGCTACAAAAATTGCTAACTCTTCTTTAGTTGACCTAGCTGTCCCACTTTTAAGAAACCGAGTAGAGGATATTTTAATTCTTTGAGCTTTAGGTTTATAATTTGATTAAACTATCTTCTTAAACTCACACCAAGTCTATATAAAAGTTACCCCCCCCCCCCCCCGATCGGACCTAGAAATAGGATATCTAGTTTCACTCGAGTCAGAGCGTTTCCGGCACCACCTTGGATCATCTAGGGTCAATACTGCATCCCCACTACTTTGATCCATAGGAGTGCTACGCTATTTCCAGTTCCACTCCCCCTCGAAGTCCCCCTACAGCGGCCGAATCTGTATCGGACACACAAAACAGATCATTTAAAGCCGATTATCAAGTTTCAATCGAGTCAGAGGATTTTTTCAAAACTCAAACTCAAATCCACTTTTTTCATCCAAAAATTGTTCATTGCGAAAACTAGCATAGGAAAATGTCGAAGAAAATTCACTAACATATTACTTTACATAATCTTCATGCAATAACAATTTTGGTTTCTTAATTTGGTCCATAATAAAGTTTTATTGATATTATATGCAATCATCGGGTCGAATACTTTTCAGAAACTCCTGCCCCCCCCCCCCCCCCCCCGTACTTACATCCGGTCCGTATACAATTTGAGAGTACCATACAATTTTCTCTACTTTCCAAGTTTCATTGAGATCAATTCAATCGTTTGACCCCTATGCCAGCCGCAACATTCCCGAGAATCTCGTCCAGCTCCCTCCCATTGTGGCCTAAAACGACCAGGAAATATAAACTTTGATCTCTGACATCTCCTCTTCTCGTCCTTCAAGTTCGAGTCGAGTCGGACCATATCTGCAAATTTCCGGTTTCCGCTTCCTCATCTCGACAAACTAGGCCGCATTAACTCGGCGCTGTCCAACTCGCATCCCATTTGACCCATTCGTTTGGTTTTTAGTCATGTCATTAGTCATTCCCCTTTCCTTAACTCCCCCAAAAGTGATCGAAAAGTTCCTTAAGTCCAAGTGCCCCTAAAGGTCCCAGGATCATATTTGTCTTCAAGGGTTTTGGTTACACATGAATTTCTAGCGCACTTAAAGAGCGCATCATCACAGTCAAGTGCAAAAATAAAATACTTTTTATCAAACCATACATTCTCGTGATTTCCAAGGGTCCATCATCATTCTTATCTCAACGGTTTTGCTTACAAATGATCACAATAAACCCACGAGTCGGGAAATTCCTACTTTCATCCTCTTACCCATCCGTGCAAGTCCCATATCAGCTTCTTGCTCTTGTTTTTTACAAATTAGAAACGAGGAAAAAATCTTAGAATATTAGCAGAGAAAAACTATCTCGCGTCATAAATCCCTTCAATGATGTGGACCCACCAGTCTCTTATATCCATTGTCGGAACAAGTACTTCCAAATGTTTTACTTAAATATCAACCATTAAGTAAGTGACAATAAATTTACTTAAGTAATTCTTGAGTTTTAAGTACGTACCTTGTACTTAAGTAGTACTTGAGTTTCTAGTACGTGACTTGTGCGTAAGTATAAGTACTTCGTGAACTGTTATTTTCAAGTACTTCACGTTGAAGAACATTTAATAGTATTTACAGCTTTGAATGGAGCTCCCGCAATCTTGTAATATACTTACCAAGATTTAGTACTTCTCATACTGCCCGAGTTTCGTTAGTTCTGAAGGCTAAATGCTGCCAAAGAAGCATTTTAGTGTACAAATCGATCTGATCTAAGCAGAACGTAATGAGTCAATACTCGAAAATATACCGGTACTTGTAATCTTCAAGTATCTAGTTATCAAGCATCTTGTTGCTGTTACCAACCTAAGAACCATGGGCGCAATGAGGCATATACTATTGCTGGTCATTGACTTTTTGCGTAACAGACGCCAGTGTGTCTATGCACTTTACAGCAGCGACGTTAACTCCGACTGGACTGAACTTACCTGTGGCGCACCTCAGGGTACAAAATTAGCAGCTCTACTTTTCCTGGCCGTGATCAATTCCGTGCTTTCTGATTTCGAGGAACGATTTAAGTTTGTTGACGACTTATCGGCAATCCTTAAGTACCGGATTGAAGGTTCAACTCCACTACCACAGTTTAGCCAAACTTTACTTTCTGAATTCAAAGCACAATGCGAAAGAAACAGCCTCGAAATCAACCAGCAGAAATCCAAAGTGGTAAGGTTTAACCTGCTCAAACGGGACGTTTCGCAACACGACACTCAATTCCCAGTCTCTAAAGGAGCTACAATCCTGGGTGTCATTTTTAGCAGTGACTGCTCTTTTCGGCCACATATTGAGAAAATCGTGCAGAAAGGACATTACGCACTACTGACCTTAACATCAATGCGCAGGCTGGGTTTCAGCGTTTCTGATCTCCGCCAAGCTTATGTTACTAACGTAAGGCCGATACTCGAGTATTGTTGCCCAGTGTGGGGCCCTCAAATCCAGAACACCGTTTACCTAACAGAGGAAACTGAAGCCGTCCAGAAGCGTGCGGCAAAAATAACATTAGGCCCGAAGTACCTAACATACGAGCAAGCTCTATGAGACTTACGGTTACCTACCTTGTTCGACCGTCGAAACGAACTTATAATGAACTTCGGCCGTAATCTGCTCGCTAGTGACAAACACAGATCCATTCTTCCACCTGACGCCCCAAGTACTAGTCGTACCCGTCGCTGCAATAAGCTTGTGCCTGTGAAAACCAGAACAAACCGGTTCGCCCACTCGTTCGTGCCGTTTTTTACTGACCGTTATAACAAAGAAGTGTAGTACCTTGCTATATATTTATTTTGAATTTGTAAAGAATAGCGTAATTTAGCGTCTCGTCCACGAGAAGGCTACGACAGCTGTTTTATTAATAAACGATTCTGATTCTGATATTTTACTTTAGTAAAACGCATTAACTAGGCTAGGCTACTCTAGGAAAGTTGTACTTGAGAAAAACCTAGAATTTTGATTTTGCACTTGCGTCTAGCACTTGAAGTACTTCCAACACAGCTTATAGCACTTACCTCCATAACTTTTTCAAGCTTCGACAGCTTTCTTTCAAGATCTGACACAGCTCCGCTGCCATTGGCCTCGACTACTACTTCCCCAGATCCTGTGATTTCTTCTGCTTGAACCTCGGCAGTGTCTTTTAGCTTCTTGGCTTCGCTGACAAGGTGTTTGATCTGAGTAAAAACATTAGCGGCAGTGATGTCGTGAAGCTTACCAGCGAAATCATCGAGTTTCGTGAAAACTCCTGGCTCACAGTCCAGCAGCTTGGATAGCTTTTGTTTGATCTTCGCGTCTGCTGGCTTAAGAAACTTCTGACATTGTCCGATAACCTGGAATAAAGATATTCGTCCCAATTTCAATTCCTCTATTAATACTTCCACAGGGATGGGTGAGTAGTTTTTTGTGTTTTTTTTTTTTTTGGGGGGGGGGCGCGTAGTTATAGATGTATAGAGCAAATTTTCAGTTGAAAAATTCAATCGAACATTCGCAAAATTGAAATATTCGGAGGCCTCTCGAAAATTGCGAATATTCCGAAAAACTGAAATATATGGAAAAACTGAAAAAATATGGCGAATTTTCGCACGAAAATGCAATTTTGTTTTGGAGAGGAAGTGTATTTTAAGTTCAATCTACCCGGGAAAGTTTTATGTCGTTGGATCCAACTAAGGGCAAACTGCCTTCCAATTCAGAGCAGGCAGAAGGTTTTTGAGAGAGGTAGTGTGGTTCCTGATGAGAGGTATGCTTGCCCACTTTGTTAGAAGGAGGAAGAAAATTTGGACCATTTCCTCCGTAGATGCCCGAAACTTTCTGATTTAAGGAAAATTTATCTAGAGGGTGTGATTTTATTACTTCCTGAAATTTTGAGCAATAGTAACCCTACCGTTATTACTCGAGTGGGCGAGTACACAGATAAATCTTTAGAGTTAAGAAGGAGTCTGATTGTTTAAGTTATATTTTTGTTTTTGTTTGTTTGTGTGTATGGCCCGTGGGCTTTTGAAATACACTAATCTATCTATCTAGCCGCCAATGTTAAAATGTTCTGAACCCTTTGTACAGAGGAAGTGATCTGAGACAATCTTTCAGCGAATATTCGCAATTTTCGCAAGATAAAACGAAGGTATTGAAATTTTACATCTATACGCGTAGTATCTTTTACCTTATTCCCTTCCAATATGAATTGGCCTGGCGACTACGCTTCCACTTACCCCCGGTGACGACAACGATCTTAAAACTAATTTTTCCTTTAAATATTTTGACCGACCTAACTAATTGCCGTTACCTACACTGTCCTCTATCTCTACTTATCATTATTATATAATGGGTCAGATCAACAACAACAAGACCTAAGGTTTCGATGGGATCCCAAAAATCTAATATTTGATCCAGACAACTGGGTCTTGTCTTCTCCAGATCCATTCTTTGCCAGGCTAATCATTAGAGAAAACCAAGTTAAGATATACCTCTATAAGACTTATCTATTTTGACGATACTGACCGAAACTTCCTGCTTTACTTCTGCCAAATTTCCAGTTTCCGCTGAATTCCGAGCGAACTACTTGTCCAGCAAAGAAAGAAAATTTAGAATCGAATTCAGCGTACGGTATCTCCTTATCCCTTATAAAGAACATCTATTAAATTTCAAATAAAACTTTGGCTTCTAAAAAACCGTTACAACCGGATTCCACACGAATTATATGTCCGGTTAAAAAATGATTGTCATATACAGACTCAGCGTCTCTTCTTATCCCTAAATTTGTCATCTAATCAACTTCAAATAAAACCTATTACTTTTTACAAATTTTTTGCCGGACTCCGGGCGAATTCGATGTCCAGGTAGAAAATTCTGTTCACAGAATTCTGTTTTGCCAGATTCCGGACAAACTACTCGCCCGGCAAGAAAATGGTTTTCACCATCGTGTTCAGGATGTCTTTTTACCCCTAGCTCGAAAATGGAATCAACTTTAAATGAAACTCTTACTTTTAACCAACATTCCGGTTTTTGCCGGATTCTGGGCGAACTATTTGTCGGACGAGAAAATGATTTGCATATTGGTGTTCAGCATGTCTTCTTACCCATAATCGACTATCACATTAGCTGTTTAAAAATATTTTGTTCGCCCCTTAATCTGAGCCCCCTCTCCCACCCTAAATGTAGGGTTACAGAGCACATCTAGGAACTTGACCTTACCCTTGACCCAAGAGTCCCCACACCAAGTTTCATCAAAATATCTCATTCCCTTCGAGAATTATCGTGCTAACAGACGGACAGACGGACGGACGCAGTGTTTAATTCCGACGTCACGCAAGATTTCGGAATCACTGACCCATACATAAAGTGTGAGGGAGTAGAAAGGCAAGCGGTTCAGGTGCCTTCAAGTTTTTGCTGAGTTTACGCTGACCCGCCACATATTCTAGTGATTAAGTGTATCTAACCTAGTCCTGAATCATTGTGTTTGTGTACTTGTTTTTGTTGTTTCTTTTTTACCCTCTTTGTAACTCCCGTCTTGTAGGGCCTTAAATTAAAAATAATAATAATTCTGTTTAAATACACTGAATTTTTTTACTCACTTGTGGGATTTAAAACTGTTTCGCTCTATCACGGAACTGGACCGTTAAAATAGAAACGTGATTTTTTTGTTGCCTCTCCTCTGGTCGAGGTCAACTTTCATGGCTAAGATAGAAAATATCAGACGATGTAGATATGAGATGGATAATACAGGATAATATGTATTTTCTGATAATTGTTTTCTGCTGCAGTTGCTAAATATTCGAAACTGATAGTTCGTGAACAGTGGAACAATGAAGAATATAATTAGTATCGGGTCTTCAAGCCTATTTCTTTTAGCCCTTTTTGGGATCCCAAAACGTAAGTGGAGGGATACCTATGACATCGCAAAAGTTGTCCGTCTGTCCGTCCGTCTGCCCGTCTGTGCGCACTATAACTCTCGAAGGGAATGAGATATTCTGATGAAACTTGGTGTGAGGACTCTTTGGGTCAAGAGTAAGGTCGAGTTCGTAGATGGGCTCTGTAGCTCTACATTTAGGGGTGGAGGAGGGGGTTTAAATTAAGGGGCAATGAAATATGTTTAAACAGATGATGTCATAGTAGTAGTATATAATACCGGCTCCCACTCCACCCTCCCCCCAATTTCAAAGCCCCATTTTAACATCAATTTCTTAAATTTTAACATCCTTTTTACCAAATTATCCTCCTTTTTAAGAACATTTTTATTTTCTTACTTCCAAAATAAAGGATACAAGAAATGAGAATATTACCCTTTACTACATATAAAATACTACAATATACACTACTTCTTTTTTTTTTTACATTTTTCATTTTTTATTCAACTATTACTGAGTAAACAGTTCTAAATCCACATATGTTTCTTTGTTCTTGTTTTCGCGTACAATAGGCTGCAAAACTAGATTTTTCTTTAAAAGTAATTCGTTAGCAATGGCATTATATTTCTGTGTTATAAACAAATCACATGGTTTGTTATTATGATTAATAACTACAACCAACTTATCACCATATTTTGTCTTAGCAATTCTCATTTTATCTATATTATATTTCAATCCTAATACCAATGCTTCTTTCCTGATTGTCTCATTGTATTTATTCATTCTGATTGTATTCAAGACTTCCTTTGTGGACTCCATTTATTAGCGGATGATTTTATTAAATAAAAATCCAGACTCACAAACTCACATACATATTTTTATTGATAATATCTAATGTAGCTTTTCTTTCATAATATATAACACAGTAAACATTATATGGTACGGGTTGATTATCTTTCAACGTTAAACTTATTTCAATATCAGCAGTTGTTCCATTTTAAATATTTGACTCGTGTTTGGAAACATCGAAACAGAATAGTGGGTATACTTCTTTAAATTCTTCTATACTAACAACACTACCAGTATCAAATGCTAATTGTTTATAACCCAAATGTATGAACCTATTGTAAAGATTTGAGTATTTACATTTATCATCGCTAAAATCACATTTAAGTGGTTCTTCAGGATATTTATCCCCATTAATTCTAAGTTCTATGTCTGTTAAATTCATATGATCAAACACCATATTATTCATTAATTGATTGTTATGCTTTTCATTTTTCTGTAGCATCACAACTACTTTTGTTGGATTGTTTCTCTCAGAAATAACTTTCCAAGTGTGTTCCTTATTCTGACTAACATCACTTTTATAACTATTACATGCTTCCCACATCAGATTATACTTTTTATCCTTAGCAAGACCCTTTTCTAATTCACTCATCATTTCGATACTAGGAGCTACAATAGGGATCTTCCAGGATAAATACTCGATTACTACTTTGAAATTAGTATTTCCATTTCTTATAATCATGTTGTTATCATCATTTCTTCTTAGAAATAATTTATGCGATGCACCTCTGAAGAATCGTTTGTTTCCTTTCAGAAATCCAAACAATTCTGATAATGGTAAATACATATTTACTAATTTACTGCTCTTTGTTCTGTTATATCTTTTTTCAAATCCTTTATTATAATTATTATTATTTCTCAAACTGACTGTTCCACCCCCTGCTGCAACCCCTGCAGCCCCTGCAGCCCCTGCAGTAAACGAAGCAATAACAGGATTAATTTCTTTTCCTTGATTATAATCCTTATACCAGAAATGATTTCTTGCTGCACTTCTAGAATAATCATCAGAGTATTCAATCAACTTTGTAACGGTAGTTGTAATACCAACATGATTAATTTTTTCAACCGATTCATCGTTTATTACATATTCAGCGGTACTGAATAAATTAAATCCATTGTTCGTCAAAGTAGCAATATCGGTTGCAGCTATATTATCTCCATTTTCTTTCACTATTCTTACACTAACATCAAGATAACTTTCACTTGGATAAAACCAGGAATCTAATTTCTTCGTTACGAATTCAAACTCTGATTTATTAGATACATTCACATCTGTTTCTCGAATTTCTTTAAATTCATATTTAACCACTGTATCATCCACAAGCGGTTCGTCAAATATGTTCCATTGCGGACTGATAACTTTATTTACTGCCATTTATATAAGAAAGAAATTATTAAATAAAACTTATTTCAGAATCTTTAATCCATTTCCAGTCATTAACGTTTTGATCAAGTCCTGACTTCTTTGATTTAAAATCCTTTTATTTGTACCGATAAGATCCTTCATCGATTTTTTGTTTCCAATTACATCAATGAGTTCCTTCTTGTTTACATCGATCAGATCTTTCCCATATTCTATTGCTCTGTTTTTCAACAACTCAAATCTCGGTTTAATAATATTATTATACATTGACATAGCCCCATCTTTTATTTGTTTTGCTGACGTTTGAAATAACTGGGAATTAACAATGTTTTTGAATACACTACCGATTCCACTTCCATACTGCTTTTTATAAAGTAATCGCTTATTATTAATCAACATTTATAGGTAAATAATTTTATTTCACTAATCCTTTAAGCTTTTCTTAAATGCAGCACGTATCCAACGTTATCACCATTCAAATCGATAGGTCTTCCCAACTGATCAGTAATTGTCATTCTCAAGGAGTAAATAAAGTCTTTTGTGTTAATAGGAAGGTAGATTAATTGTCTAGGATTCTCAACAATTTGACAACCCGGTTCTGTATTAGGAACAAATGTCCAAATGACATCTGATTTACTTTTGTTTACGATAGAACTGTTTACAAGAGAGCAGTGAATTTGTATTTTATCAACGCTTCTTGTTATATTCGGAAGCTTTGTACCTTCATTGATTTTCTTAGATATCTCACTATCCTTCTCAAATCCTAAAATCTGACACAAGTCACTATTAAATCTAAACACATATTTTTCTTGTAATAGTATGACAAATCTCATAGATGCTGGATTGGATGAAATTACAATAGGACATTTGTCTTTTGGGGTATCAAAATACTGACACAAAAAATAATTCAAACAATCATCGTTATACATCCCATTAGGAATAGTAACATTCATCCATTCTGTTGCATTATTATCTTCATCTTTCCTGTATTGAAATGTATTATTTCCAAATTTATCACTTATATTATGCCACGAATACCACAAAGTACACTGATTCAAACCTATTTCATAATCCCAATTACGATTCAATTCGATTGGTTGACTAAATGTTATATCAATGATACTTTCATTACCTTCAATGTTTAACAACACCATTTATTAGAAATATTTTTTATATATTGAATTGTAATATCTCTTCGTAAGAAATTTATTTCGCATTAACGAATCCAAAATATCAATAGCTTCATTTCTCAGCTCGTCAGATGTATTTCCGTTTACTCTGCTACCTATCAAAGTGTATAATTTTGAAATCATTTCATCACAGTTCATAAATATTCCAGTTCCTTTTTGTTGAACTAAAAATGGGGAATTAGTTCGAATGCTGGTTAACCTCTCCTTGTATTCTCTTATAAATTCAAGGATTTCATCATAGCTAGAGTAACCTTTACCTTTTTTCCCGCCATAACTTTGACTTAGAGATGTCAAACGTTCTAGAGCCTCATCTATATCCGTATGATGCTTAATGTAATACGTAGGCATTTTAAAATAAGTATCAGTGCCACCCCGCGATTCTACATGTTTTAAATTAATCTGATTTAACAACTCTTGGGTAATATCTTTATTCATATCAACGGATAGTGGTCCTAAATCGGGAGAAGGTTCTAAAGCGGGTGCTCGACTCACTTCCTCTGAAGTAGTGGTCTGTAAAGCTGTTTTAAATGTATCACCTAATCTGAGAAACCGTCTTCTTGAATTATTATCACCTTCCTGTAGTTTATTAATTATCGTTTCAGCGTTCTCTTGTAATTTTTTGATGGTATCTTTAGTGTTTTCTTTTTGTGCTATAATAACTGGAGCGTTTAATTCTGAAGCATATTCCCGAAATCCTGCCTTCTCCATCTCATTTTGTTGAACCTTTCTTCTCTGAATTTCTCTGTTCTTCACTATATCCGATAAAATATCACTCAAGCGTCTTGAATCCATTTATATACAACTAATTTTATTTCATAATAAATTTTGAAAGTTCTTTTTCATAAAACCCTCCTTGAATTAATTCCCCACTTTTGTCAGATATTTCATAAGTAATGGGAATGGTAGGTCTGATGGTTGCTATCTGAAATACTTCATCCGTATAATTAGGTAAATATCCTTTATCGAAAATACTTTTTTCTTTTTTAATTCTGATTAAATCCCCTACTTTGACGTTTCCTGTGATTTTGTAGTCATCTACTGGAGGAAACAGAGCACTAAAAACCTTTTTCTGATTAACCTTTTTACTAGCATCAACTGGTTTCATTTGTATTGAACGGTGGTACGAGTTATTATAATTACTCACAAATAAAGGTAAAATATCAATCCAATTAGTAGTGTTATTGTGAGTGAAATATTTCCATAACTTTTCTTTTAGCGTTCTGTTGAATCGTTCTACAATTTGCGCTTTCAATTCGCTTTCAGATGCAAACCAGTGTATGCCGTTATTTTTCAAAAAAGTTTGAACATTTCTCATCACAAATTCTTTACCTTTATCAGTTTGTAGTTTCTTAGGAATTCTTTCTTTAAATATAACACTGAATGCTTTTATTATTTCAGCACCCGTTTTGTCTTTCAGAGGGATACACCAAGCATATTTACTAAAGCAATCAATAACAGTTAAAATGTAATTTGTTTTATTATTTTCTTTTTTATATTTCTGCATGTCAACTAAATCAGCTTGCCATTGCTCATCAACACAGTGAACATACACTCGCCTCCTTTCAAAGTTATGATAGGAAGGTTTGTGTAACGTATACACATTCTCATTTTGCAACACATTTTTTATTTTATCCTTGGAAACCTTAACACCATTTTCTTTTAATTTTCTGTAAATATCATCCACACCTGAATAATTAGAATAATACGTCTTTAAAATATCTGTTTCTGCGTTGAGGTTTTTTTTAAAAAGCGATTTTTCCTCGATCCGCAAATAACACAATTCCCTTTCAGCATTGGAACATTATTTTTTTGTGACACTGCCTTAAACATTGATTCAGTGTCAGTGCTCTTTTTACATTTCATACAATAAATCTCCATTTATTAGAAAACAATTTTTATAAACGAAAAGCTACCAACCCTTCATTTTCCGCTGGATGTAGGAAATGCAGTGAAAACCACAGTTTAATTCATCTATATTTTGAACAGCAAGATTTTCATAAGCTATTTTTTTCTTTGAAGTTTTTAGATATTTAACTATTTCTTTTCCTGGAGGAATACCGAAAGAATCGAAAAATCGACATAGGGGGATTCAGGTAGATTACAATAGGCAACCCAATGTGTTCCAGGCATTCCACGTTTGTCATAGTTGATTACACCGCATTCCGAATCGTTTATATGTTTGGGTAGCGTATCTAAAGAGAAAACACCTCGAAACTGTGGTATACTCCCTAATGCATCCATAATATCAAAATTGGTTAGAGGTCCTACTTTACTTTTGCTTCTTTTTTGATGTCCCCGTTTTTTGACTTCCTAGGCCTTCCACGTACCCCATTACCCACAACTTTTTGTGTTCCAGGGAGTGTAAGCGCTCCACCTATGTTGACATCATCGGTTTCCTTCCCACGTAACCCATTACCCACAACTTTTTGTGTTCCAGGAAGTTTTAGCGCTCCACCTGTGTTGGTCATTTTATCCATAATTTTCTTACCAGCGAATGTACCCAAAGCAGCAGCACCACTTGTTAAAGCTGCCTTACCAAGGGTAATTGCTAGCGGTATTAAAAATGGAAGTAATCCACCCTTTTGAATCGCTTCTCTCATCTGCTTGTATGATACATCTATGTCACAACCCTTATTATTCATTTTACATGTTTCAATTTTATCAATTTGACGTTTACTTAAAAGTAACTTGACTGGTTCTCGTTCATTTTGTCTACTGTGGCTAACACGTATCTGACATTTTTGTTTAGCACCAAAGCATTTCTTCAGCTTTCCTTTCTGAAGCTTTGACAAATAAACTGTATACTCCATTGTTTCAACCATTTATTAGGGAATAAATTTATCTTATAAAATTTATTTACCAGCCATCATTTTTTCTATTCTGGTAACGAATGGTTTGTCAACAGGTTTTAGCTCTAGCTCTAGAAGCCTTTTTAAAATATTTACTACTGCTCTTTCAATATTATCGATACGAGTTTTTTGACCAGCAATCTTTCCTTCAATTATACCGTTATGGGTGTGTTGCCCCAGAAGCTTTTTGTCATAATCTAAAAGATTCATAGTTAACGTTGCTAAATTAACAGCATCATTTTTGTTTCTAGGGTTTTGAACATTTGTTATCAACTTGTTTTCAGCGTTAATCTCTTTATCATTAACTCGAACTATTTCTTTTACAAATAACCCTTTATCTTTGTTCCTTATCAACGAATTATCAGGAGAATCATCTATCGCAGTTAATCTGTTGATATCTTCGCTAAAGTATTGGTTGGCTTGCACTTGTCCTGCAGTCATTTGTTCTTTAAATTGATTCATAATCACAGTCATAGATCTTAAGCTAATAGCATCCTTGTCTGCCTTGGCATCACCTAAATTTATAATTCGTCTATCATGTAGGTTAATGTTACCATTTTCATCAGTAACTTTCGATTCGTTACTAACCTTTTTTCCAACACTACCAAATTTATTCATTTATTATAGAAATAAATTATCCGGTAAATTTTTCAAAGTTTTTCCTGTACTTAAGGGTTTTATCTTTTATTTTTAAATCTATGAAGAAAAAACCGTAGCCCTTGGTTGCCGTCTCGAATTGTTTGAGAAATTTTTCATTGTCTATACTGGATACATGGCTTTGTCTTATTAATTTTACTTCTTTTGGATTAGAACACTGAAAGAATGCAAAATAATTGCACTGGAGCCTTACCACCTTTGGCGTTTTATGATAGCTTTGAGACAAGTAAATAATTGAGGCATTTTTCTTTCTTCCTCTTATGAATAAATCTTCTATTTTCTTCTGGTCTTTTTCAGTGACAAAATCGTCAAAGATAATCAAGTTTTGGTATTCAGGGTCTAAGTCGTCAACATCGACAATATCATCAAGATTGTTACTTACTGTTAAGACTTTCGATTTGCATTGTGACTCCAAAGTGGTTAAATTGGTTAGAAGGTCTTGATATTTATCTTCTTCAAGATCTTTAGCATACAAGTATATTCGGTTGAAACAAAGATATTCATAAATTAAATTCAAAAGAAGGTTAGTTTTCCCTGTTCCAGAACTACCACAAATTAAGAGTCTAAATGGCCACTGAGGTGCAAGGTCGTGCTTATTCTGATAAGTGTTCTTTTCACTGAAGTCATAGACTTTGATTGGAGCCTTTTCATTCATTTATTTAGGAAGAATTTTTCATTATAAGATTTATTTGAGTATTTTAAGTATATACTTGAAGTTTTGAAGTAGGTACTTGAATTTTTTAAGTAGGTACTTGAATTTTTTAAGTAGGTACTTGAATTTTTTAAGTAGGTACTTGAAGTTTTTAAGTAGGTACTTGAATTTTTAAAGTAGGTACTTGAATTTTTTAAGTAGGTACTTGAATTTTTTAAGTAGGTACTTGAAGTTTTTAAGTAGGTACTTGAATTTAATGTTTATAACCTAAAGGTAAAGTGTGTATTTTATCGCTTGTTACTATCCTTTTATCATCCTTAGGATCTAACGCTTTTTTATTCTGTTCTTCTAGAAACATATTGTGCTTGTATGATCTTAAGTTGTACTGGGTCACAGAAAGGTTTTCAGTTTTACCAAACAGTACATCCTTATAGTTTTGAATCGTAATTTTATCTTTAACTATATTGGTTTTTATTCCTTTCAGTTTTTTGCTAGCTTTTGAAGTTTCTTGGTTGTCCTTTAAATAAGCATATACTTTTGATCGTAATCCAACAAACTCTGTCATAACCTGTCCACCTAATTCATCTTTCATCATTCCTATCACTTTCTTATTTACACTAGGAAACCCATATGGATTATCTTTCGCATAATCAGATGTATCGAACCTCTCATTCAAATCCTGTTTGATATCTTGATAAAAATCTTCAGTTCTAATATCATATATGAAAGAATCAGTGTCCATATAACACAAATCAATTTTATCTCCATATTTAGGCTTCATATAATCATAATGGAATTCATACATCAATAACTTGGATAGTTCCAATACAGCAAAGCCGATATACATTGGTTTGTCTAGTTTTATCTTTTCCTTCGACATTCTTGCCACTGAAAAGTTTTCACTGAATATTATTTCAGATTTAAAGTTGGGTTTCTTTATTATTTTTTCTCTTGTTTCATTATCCGTTATTATTTCCATATCCGCTCGCTTCCTTACGTTTTCCATGGTTTTTCCAAAGCAAGCATTATTCATCAGTTTAAAGAAGTCCTTTTCAAAATCATTTGTACCCTTAGTTCTAAGTGCTGTGTTGTGGTCTATATATCCTTTTAAGTAAGCACTTTCAGTGAATCCTAGTATTCTGTGTACTCTTTTCAGTATCAAACCTTTTTGTAAATAGAATTCTAGATTCCTGTGGTGAACTACATAGTTGGTTTTATCTAATACTGTGGTATATAGCTTACCGTTAAAGTGTTCGGGTGCTAATGGTAAATCCTTGTGTAATTCGTGTAGTTCTTTTGGATATTCTAAATCTACTTCATATATAGCACCTACATCTTGTCTCACCGACTTAATCGTAATCACCGACTTGATATGAGTTTTTAGATGATTGTAATACTCGATTGATTCGTATTCATTCCTTTCTTTCAAATCATCCGGTACGGAAATGAATTGGAAATCATTCGCTGGTAAATTCTGCGACATCGCCCACCCATATAAATTATTAGCGTCTAAATACATTAAATAATTAGATGGTTTATGCTTATTATAATCACTTGTATATTTATTATTTGCTTTTGCGTATCTTTTTATACATTGGGATACACCACCTCTTATTCCCTTTTCAATGAATGTATACATGTCTTCCTTCGAGAATAGCGGTAGTTCTACTTTTGAATGCTTTAAGAAAGAATCCCATGTCAACCCAGGAGCTGAGAAGTAATGAAGTGGATCCAGATCATAATTATGTATACACACATTTCTGAAATTCTCCACAACGTCTGATAGAATTAACACATCACTTTTTAGGTACAACTTGGTATAATCAAGTAATGTTTCACAGTTAAATTGCTTCCATATAGATACCGCTCTTTTATAATCACTTTTGTCAATACCTTTCCCCGTCAACCTAGAATAAAAGCTTTCTATGGATGGTAAGTTTGTACAATTCATTTTATCGAAACTGTCTACGAATTCATAGGGATACACACCTTTTTTAATTATTTCTTTGAATTCATCGTCATTTTTGAAGCTGTTAGATGTGTACTTGAAATTCTGTCTTAGATGATTACAAGGTACTTTGCAATCACATGTTGCTAAATTTGCTGATAGTTTGTCTAAAGATGAAGCCATAAATCTAATTGAATCTATAAACCGCATCTCATATTTTATTTCCGTATCCGCTTTTGTAATACTTATTGATTTCGAGAATGAGATGAAACTTTCTACACTTTCAAAAATTCCGTTATCAGGTATCAATTCTCTAACAAATAAATGAGAATCATATTTTGATAAATTATGCATTACTACCGGGATATGCCTAGGAATCCTGTATTTCATATTACATTCAGCATGAGCAAATCCCCTATCTTCTCCTGTCATGTGGTCGTGATCAAAGTGAGGATTTTCAGTGATTTCAGTTGTACAGATGTGACAAGTCTTATTCAATAGATTTTTCCATTTTTCGGTAATTTCTGCATTGGTATAAGTATGGTTTCTTTGTATGCTTTCATATTTGTTTGCAATTTCTGTGGATACTTTTGTAACGGTTTTAACAAAATGTTTTGCAGCGTCTTCACCGAAATAGTCATAGTATTTGTTCTGGTTTGTATCAAAGGAACAGCATACCTGAAATGCGTAAGCAAATGGTTTCTGTTTGGCCACTTTTATTGTTTTCTTCCCGTTTACTTGATTGTACTCTTCGTTATAAGACTCAAAGTCTGCTATTATGCAATAAGGTACTTTCATTTGTTTTGCAATATTTTTATATTGTATACTTGAACCTTCAGGAGGCATTATTATATCAGGATCTTCGCAATTATTTTTACTTTCATGTTTTTCATATTGTTCTTCTTTTGTAAAATGCCTTCCGCAAAAAGTGCATAGGTATGTCTTTGTTTTATTTTTAGAGATTTGACTACCAACTAATCTGCTCAGATCCTTTACCAGTACATAATGATTATCGAAATATAATAAATTAATAACATGTTTAGCTGTTTTGCCATTGATTGTACTTTTTAGATTGTACTCTTTTTCAATTTGAAATAAACAAATCTTAATGTTGTATCTATTTTCAAATTTGTGTATATCTTTAGTATCCATTGGGAAGTTGGTAACCCCTTCGAAATCAAATTCGTTCTCATATTGTTTATATTTCGAAATTCTTTCCGGATGATCCTTAGCTGGATGTAGATTTGCTAAGATAGACCAAAGGAAACATTTCTGGTCGTTATTTTCAATATTCAAGCAAGCTCTTTTATTTTTTACGAAATCTGGCAGTATTTTAAACGTTCCTCCCATGTAAGATTCTATTCGCGTCATCCTATAATCAATTCCTTCATACCGACTAAATTGTAGCCCAGATCGAGGGGTATTACTTAAAGAACTAAGTCTCTTGTTATTATCATTCAAATGATTATGAGTAAGAATGCTATTCTTATTTAAAATCCAAGAAGTACTGTTGTAATACACTACTACTTCTTCATCATTCTCCTGTCGATGGAAAATAACACGAGTTACGAACTGAACTCTATATTGATAAAGTTCATTCATCCGCCGCTGTAAATCGGCGAAAGTAAAAGCAATAAGAGTATGTTCATCTCTTCCATTGCTTTCAACTGATACGTTTACAGTGAATATATTTTCACTTTCGCTAAAAATAGTAGGCTGCTGTTCTTCTTCCGTTCTAAATAAATGATCAGGAATTAATTTTTCTTCTTTGATTTTTTTCTTATTTATGAAGAGAGTTGATAAACCAATTGGTTTCTGTCTACTGTTATCACGTCTTTCTGTTTGATCTCTTATGATATCTCTATTTTTCTGTACGGAATCTTTATGTTCGGTAATAATATTATTATAGTATTCTTCAACTCTTTTTAGTACTTCTTCTCGGTTTCCGCGAGTTGATAGGTTCTTGTTTTTCAGAAATTTCTTTAATTCACTTGTCTCTTTTTCTTTGTTATCATTGTATTCTTGTTTTAGTTTTGTAATGGTGATATTATTTTCTTTTATCTCATCTTCCAGAATGGTTCGTAATCTCGGTTCTGGTTTGTAGTCGGATGGTCTGTTCTTATTATGAGTTCTTTCGTTTCTGCGTTCAATTTTAATTTTATCTTCAGCTATCAAAATATACTTGTTAAGATGGTTTATTATATTATTTGTTATTTCATGTTTCTTAGCTCCATTTGTTTTGATTTTATTAATTTTCGCATAAGTCCGCAGTTCATTATATGTGTATAGCGATAATCTTTGTATAACCGCTTTGTTGTTTGATATAACCTTTTTACAAAGCTGAATAACCTCTGCAGTATTCATCATTTAATAGGGGAACATTTTTATTAATAAATTTCTCCCGTCTGAGTTTTGTCAGCCGTAAAGAAAATCATTGAATTTCTATTACCTTACTACTCTGTGAGAAAAATGTGTACACGGGTTTCGCACATTCTTCACTACTCTTCATGTGACAAATGTGTGTGTACTGGAATCCCACTTTCTGTACTACTCTTCATGTGACAAATGTGTGTGTACTGGAATCCAACTTTCTGTACTACTCTTCATTTGACAAATGTGTGTGTACTGGAATCCCACTTTCTGTACTACTCTTCATGTGACAAAAATCATATATTTTTTTAAACTTTGACTCACAAGCTCGAAAAAAAGAGAATCATACTGTAAAAGTAGCCTAGATGGTGGGTGTGTGGAAATTCGAAAAAATCAAATAATTTTTCGAAACAATTTTATTATATAATAAATGGAAGAATTAGAAAAGAAAATGTATGTTTACCGTCGCAGTTACAAGTACTACAATCGTATAAGTAATAGCTTACTTGTATCCAAATTCCTCTTTTCGGCAGCAGGAATGTCTGCGTTTCTAGTGCTACCTTTAGCTTCTTTAAGTTTGGGTGCTGTTATCATCGAAATAATTGAAAAGCAGTTAAGCATTGCTGATAGAAAAGCAGAATTTAGGACAAATTACAATTTTTATACTGAGTTGTTCTCAATGCTTAAATGCGGACAATTAACAATTGAGGAGGTAATTCAGAGAGAAACAGAGATGCGTAAAACCTTTCGATTTTTTCCTCGCGAAAAATACATGAAACAGGTTCGCTTGAACGGTTATAAATATTGTAAGAACGAAACTATCAAAATACAAGAAAATTTACCAAAAATATAAAATTTTTGCAAAACCTCCCACCCCAGACTTTGAAGATTGAAGATGTTTATTTGTCGTCTTATTATTTTTTATGGTGTGTCTGGGGTGCCCCGTGAGGGGAGGAAACCCTCTGAGTTTTTTGTTCGCCATCCTCACCATTAACCTCAAGTTGATGGCGGGATTCGATCTCACGACATCATTGATGAAGTGGTTGATCTAAGACGTTGCAACATCTTAGACCACTACACCAACGGGGCCTGCATAATCTCCGCAACGAAATATTTTGTGATGTGAATACTAATGCGCAATGAGATTTTCTGTTTTTTGTTGTCCTAAGAGCTTTATCAGTACTAGAGGCAGAATTGTGGGTACGTCGAGGAGATTTTAATTTGATGATGTGATGAATATCGATTTGGATTTTTTTTTTTTTTACATTAGATATTATCAATAAAAATATGTATGTGAGTTTGTGAGCCTGGATTTTTATTTAATAAAATCATCCCCTAATAAATGGAGTCCACAAAGGAAGTCTTGAATACAATCAGAATGAATAAATACAATGAGACAATCAGGAAAGAAGCATTGGTATTAGGATTGAAATATAATATAGATAAAATGAGAATTGCTAAGACAAAATATGGTGATAAGTTGGTTGTAGTTATTAATCATAATAACAAACCATGTGATTTGTTTATAACACAGAAATATAATGCCATTGCTAACGAATTACTTTTAAAGAAAAATCTAGTTTTGCAGCCTATTGTACGCGAAAACAAGAACAAAGAAACATATGTGGATTTAGAACTGTTTACTCAGTAATAGTTGAATAAAAAATGAAAAATGTAAAAAAAAAAAAGAAGTAGTGTATATTGTAGTATTTTATATGTAGTAAAGGGTAATATTCTCATTTCTTGTATCCTTTATTTTGGAAGTAAGAAAATAAAAATGTTCTTAAAAAGGAGGATAATTTGGTAAAAAGGATGTTAAAATTTAAGATATTGATGTTAATATGGGGCTTTGAAATTGGGGGGAGGGTGGAGTGGGAGCCGGTATTATATACTACTCATAGTCGATTATGGGGTAAGAAGACATGCTGAACACGGTGGTGAAAACCATTTATTCGCCGGACAAGTAGTTAGCCCAGAATCCGGCCAAACCGGAAAGTCTTTTAAAAGTAAGTTTTATTTGAAGTTGATTAGATGTTCGATTCAGGATAAGAAGACATGCTGAACACGACGTTGAAAACCCTTTTTCTCGCCAGACAAGTAGTTAGCCCGGAATCCGGCCAAAACCGGAAAGTCTTGTAAAAGTAAAAGTTTTATTTGAAGTTGATTAGATGTTCGATTTAGGGGTAGAAAGACATGCTGTAAACGATGGTGAAAACGATTTTCTCGCAGGGCAAGAACTTCGCCCGGAATTCGGCCAAAACCAGAAAGTTTGTTAAAAGTATAAGTTTTATCTGAAGTTGATTAGATGTTCGATTTAGGGGTAAGAAGACATGCTGAACACTTATTTGAAAAGTATCTTCTACCTGGACAATTTGTTCGCCCGGAATCAGGCCGAAACCAGAAAACATTTTAAAATCAAAAGTTTGATTTGAAGTTGATTAGATGACATATTTAGGGGTCAGAAGACACGCTGTATCTGTATATGACAATCTTTTTTTTACCGGGACATATAGCTTGTTCGGAATCCGGTTGAAACCGGATTTTTTTATAAGAAGTTGTTCTTGAAGTTGATTAGATGTTCTTTAAACGGATAAGGAGATACGCTGAATTCGCTTCTGAACTTTCTTTTTTTTCTGGACAAGTATAGTAGTTCGTTCGCAACTGTCTGGATCAAGTATTAGATTTTTGGGATCCCATCGAAACCTTTGGTCTTGTTTGTTACGACTTTAGGATGTGCTCAGCGAACAGGCAGAGACTATTACAAAATTTCCCTCTATGTGTTAAATTAGAAACTAAAATAAACAAACTACTTAACAATCCATTGGCAAAGTACAGGTCAAGTTCGTAGGTGGGTCCTTTAGTCCTATATTTGGAGACAGAGGAGGGTTGTGAATTTACGGTAAAAACATGTATGTTTTATGAGCTAATAAGATATTCATTGAGGGGTAAGTAGGTCCTCTGAATCTATATCTGGACTTAGTTTTCTTGCTGGGATAAATGATTCATCACAAATTCAGCCGAAACTGGAAATTTCATTGAAGCTCATGCTGAATCCGTATATAACCGGACATAATAATATAGTTCGCCCGAAATCCGGCTGAAACCGGGAAATTTGTTATAAGTTACATTTTTATTTAAAGTTGATTAGATGTTCGATATCGGGGTAAGGAGATATGCTGAATTCGTTTGTTCGCTTTATTTTCGCCGGAGAAGTAGTTCTGGAATTTGCGAAACCGGAAAATTGGCAGAAGTAAGGCAGGAAGTTCCGATCTGTCTCCTCAAAATAGTTATGACTTTTAGGGGTAAATACACATGCAGAATCCATATCTGAACTTGCTTTTCTCATATGATTAGCTATTTGGCCTTAATCTGTTTCTGAATTTTAATAGTAAAGGAGTTTGGCGAAGACTGGATCTGGCAAAGACAAGAGCCAATTGTCTGGATCAAATACTGAATTTTTGGGATCCCATCAAAACCTTTGGTCTTGTTAGGATCGGGATTTGCGAAAGATTAAAAGCTAGGATCTGGACGGAAGAATTTAAATTTGGCAGGAAAAAGCTGCGGTGCTCATTTTATGTGATCATGGGTAGTATTGACTAGACTACAGTACTGCTACTGCCAGAACGTCGCTCCATCCGGTTTCTGGAACTTCTTAGAGTATCGGTATTTAATCCGCGGTAAATGATAGAATTTTTAAGAGAAGGAGTTAAATTTTAGCTTACAGGAAAAACAAATTGAATTTCGAAAATGTTCACCTGCGGCGCTCAATTCAATTTTCTCTTGGGTATAATAGATAGAAGCTGGTACTGCAATCGTGCCCGGCCAGTGGGCTTCGCCAAAACGCCGCCTAATAGTTGGCTTATCGTCTTTCATGCCGCCCTTTAATGTTACTCTTCCTATGTACCTTTCTGTTCCATAATTTAAAGCTCAAATTCTCAGTTTAGGATTCGGTAAAATTTTTGAGAGATTCGGTGAAATTTCCACAAACGAAAATGCATTTGCGACGCCCCCGATCGAAGGTCACATTTCCCAAAGGATTTCAGTCTCGTGCGCATTCATTCAGCTTAAGCTGACTGCAAATTATATTTGACTGAACTAGATGGTTAAGGTAAGTTGGGATTTCAGCTGACCTCCGTCTAGTTCGGTCAAATAGAATCCACGTCCTGGATCCGACCGTGACAAAAATAGGCTCCACTTCAAAAATCCGAACAGGAAGCAGAATAGTTTTCAGCCGGGAAATCTACGCAGAAATGTGCACTGTTTTCTCAATCTCGCGTCCCACGGAAAACCTCACAGAGAAATGGCAAAGTTTAGAATTTTATAGCCGATGTTCCGTAGAAGACATACAATCTTACAAGAAGCAAACCTTCTCCTCTATATCAGTTGAACATAACTTTTTTCATCCCGTATAGCCTGACAAATTCGACCGTTTTCCAACGATAACGTGCTCGCACGCTCGTCCCTTACAACAGAATCGGTATCCCTTACAGAAATATATCAGACTTTGACCTTCAACCAGCCTCCATTGCCCCCCAGTTTCGGGTATGGGTATGGCGATAAGGTAAGGTAGGAAGGTTTTGGATGCCGTAGGGATGGTGATGAATAGTGGGAGAGAGTGGAAGGAAGGGGTTCTCACGGGCTTCCTTCTCCCCATATACTCACTCACCTCGGCCGTTTTGGTCTCGGGTGAGTAACTATACAAAAAACATAAGATATACTTTTAGTATACTTCAACTCACGAATGTCTACCACCCACACCCTACTTTAAAAATATACTTGAACAAAAAAAACTGTATTTTCTTTTATACACTCCCTCAACTACCTTAGCCTACCTGTGCAATGGCAGAATCTTCAGCTTTGGCTCTGGGTTGGAAGAAAGCTTGGATTGTCTTCTGTACTGGCTTTCTCTTGGCTAGCTTTCCAGTCCAAGCTTGCGATACCTAGAAATAAAACTCATAGAGTAGGATAGTCTATGTACGAGGTTGGTCCCTAATCAAATTTGGATCTGACGGGGCCCACCGGATTATCGTAATAATAATCAGCGTTTATTAGTCAAATGGTCTAAGTGCCTAAAAATAATCTTCAACAGAAGTCCTTGTCATCACATTTCAACTACCTAACCCATGTTCAGAAATCACATTCACATTATTTTGTTTTAAAATTCTTCAAGAAAAAGCCACCTGGGATCTGAAAATTACTGACATAGCGTTACCTTCAAAGGATAGACCTTTATTACTGAGAAAGCAACTGGAAGCTGAAACCGCTGGTCTCAGCGAGTAGATATCCTTGAAACAGAGTTTTACAATAACCACCTACTTTACTCCTTGTAGCCTACTCCCTCGAATACCATACCAATCGTTTCGATCTGGCCCTTTAGCTGGCTGCCACTAGCCTATCAGACTTGTCTGAATCTTCAGAGAAATTCTTCGCGATGGTGCCACAATAGACAATTAATCTAATGTTTGTATCCTTCACAGCCAGAAGAAGATTCATGAAATTTGACACGACATTTTTTTAATTTCATCAAAAAAACATATAAATTGAACAAACCATTTACCATTAACGGCCACTTTCAAGACAAAAGAATCCTGAAAAGAATTCTGAAAGAATCCGCGATTCTAACCACCATGAATCCGCTACATCATTCCTTCATCGCCCCCTTGGGGGGGGGGGAGTAAAAATAAATAACATTAAATAAATACCCTTTCCTCTTATCACACTTCTTTCCTTTTCAAAGAATGGGATTTAACCATTCTCTTGAATGATTCCAGACTCACAGCCTTACAGACTTACAGCCGTACAGACTTATAGACTTACAGCCGTCATAATAGCGTACCTTATTAAGAAAATATAACACAGTGCAGAACTTTAATCACATCTGACACTAGGATCCACATCTTTGTGTGTACTATTACTGCATTTTATATCTGAATCCTCAGTTCTTGCTTCTTAATCTTAGATTCCCTTTCTCGCTTCTCAGTTCTTGCTTTTGACAAAAACACCAATTTAGCCACCTGGTATTAGGCCTACCTGTCAATACTGACCATCTACCCTCTGTTGACCAAGAAAGACGGAGTATGGAGAACGGGAATCGAGAAGTGACTATTGACGCAGCTTCTCGATTCTAAAAATTGCGAAGCTTTCCCAGTTACCGCTTCTGACAAAAACACGCGTAAAGGAGAACTGACTCCGTCTCAATAGTCATAAAACGCGAAATAGAGAATTGTGAAGAGAATGGCGAAAATGAGTTCAAAAACGAAATTTCCATCAAGTTTGCACAGAAGATGCATGATATGAACATATCAGATATTATCTTTTTGTGAAAGATATATAACCCTTAAGACTACTTTAAAGCGGGGTGTCATGAATGTCTCGCACGACCTCAGATATACAGTCATATCCAAGGTTCGAACACAGAATCAGAGTCGAGCGGTCACAGAATTTCCTGCCGGGATCGTCGGCACCATTATTAAATCCACTAGGAATAGCTGAGGTTCTGACAAAAGTGTAAACATCCGGACGCGAAACCATTACGCTTTTCCATACTTGCAAACTATTACTGCGGAGGCACTTCAGAAGTCATAACCATGAAACTGCAAATGGCTAACAACAGAAAATATATACAGAAAACATAATTCCCCCTGTTATGATCCGACATATGTTTGTATCCGCTGAACATCCACGGTACCGCCTACCAGTACTCTGCAAGTATCCAACCCCTGAAAGCTAAACCCCGTAGCTCAATCTGATTGGTCCTCTATTGCATTCAGCCAAGCTCAGAGAGTAGTGATAGTATTTGACTGTCACACTGAACACATTGAAATCCTAGCATTACATTACTCCATTACTCCACAGGTTGCAAATAACCAATGGTGAGACAGGTTGCAATAACCAACGGTGAGACAGGCTGATGGCCTTCCTATTTGCCTATTTAGGAGAACTTCCTGCTGACCTTGTCTTTTTTTGTCGTCCTTTCTTCTTCTTCCTCTGAAGACAGGACAATGCAGTCTTCTTCCATTACAGGTCTGAAATGAGGATGTCATCTTAAGCTAAGCTGAGATTTAGGGCCCGAAGACATGCTGAACACTTATGTGAAAATAATTTTCTACCCGGACATGTAGTTCGCCCGGAATCCGGACAAAACCGGAAAATTGTTCAAAGTTAAAGTTTTATTTGTATTTAATTAGATATCCGAATTAGGGGTAAGAAGAGATGCTGAGTCCGTGTGTGACAATCATTTTCACCCGGATATATAGTTCGACCAGAATCCGGCTGGAGTCGAAAAATTTGTTATAACTTAAATTTTTATATGAAGTTGATCAGATGTTCATTACTGGGGAAAGAAGATCCCCTTAGTTCGTCTTTGAGCTTTCTTTTTTCGCCAGACAAGTAGTTCCGGAGTTCGGCCGAAACCGGGAAATTGGCAGAAGTGGCAGGAAGTTTTCGTCAAAACAGATATGACTTGTAGGGGTAAACATACATACAGAATCCATATCTGAGCTTGGTTTTCTCAGCTATTTGGCCTTAATCTGTTTCTGAATTTTAATAGTAAAAATGTTCAAGGAGTCTGGCGAAGACTGGATCTGGCGAAGACAAGACTCAGTTGTCTGGATCAGATATTGAATTTTTGGGATCCCATCAAAACCTTTGGTCTTGTTTTAAGTTCTGCTAAGCTTAATCTATAGAGGAGCTAAAGGTGGGTTATTTCTGATGTTCATCATGTTCAATCATTACAAGAATCTAATTTGCAAGACAAACAAGAACTTCCGTCTTCCGGATACGAAACCGAAGCCCCTCCCCAGCCGATCCTGTTTTTTCTAACCTAGTAATCAAATAAAAATATAATCAGCAGTTACAAAAAAAAGCTCTTTCTTTTCCTATCATTTGTATCCTTAGTAGGGACTCTAAATCAAACTCTAATTGCCTTCGAATGCAATGCAACCCTTGACTAGCCTGACTCACTCCCAGCTATCCATCAAAGCTACAAGGAATCGCCTTCCTACAAACCTGTTAGAAATGATTGCGTGCCGCGTTTGTACATGATATGATTGCATAGTGAGGGGGCACAAAATCCCAAAAATGCAGCAAAAATTTCATTTTTCTTGCAAAAATTCGCTATATTTCGGAACTTTTCCATATTTTTCAATTTTGCGAAATATTTAAATTTTTCGGGATATTCGCAATTTTCGAGAGGCGTCCGAATATTTCAATTTTGCGAATATTCGACTGAACATTTCAACTTATAAATTTGCTATTTATATCTACATCTACATGTAACAGACTAAGTTTCCAGGTAATGTTTCTTGTTGATGGTTTCACCAATATGGTTATGTCAGGCATGGTACACCAAACTGAAGAGGACTCTATTATCTATTCTGACTCTGCTTCCTCCACTGGACTCCTGACTAAAAAACAGCAGTATACATACGCAAAGAAACTGTCAAAAAAGGTTGATCAGTCTGCCACAAATCCCTGATTTTCGGATACCATGCCAAACGCCGGGTATATCTAGCATTTAGCATAGCCTACACCAAACGCTGGACAGCCAATACCAAACCCTGGATAAATGTTGAACCCTGTCACCAGGAGCGTCGCAAGTACATTTTCGGTGGGGGGGGGGGGGGGTGCAGAGCCAAAATTTTACCGAATCTTTCAAAAATTTTACCGAATCTTGGAACTAAGAATTGAGCTTTAATTTATGGAACATAAACGATTACGTAGGAAGAGTAACAATAAAGGGCAGCATGAAAGACGATAAGCCAACTATTATAGTCGGCGTTTCGGCGAAGCCCACATGTAGAATATATTGTCAGGCATGATTTCAGTAACAGCTTGTATCAATTATAGCCAATATAAAACTAAATCAAGCGATGCAGGCAAACATTTTTGAAATCCATTTTTTTTCTGTAGGCTGAAATTTGACTGCTTCTCTTACAAATTCTATCATTTACCGTTGATTAAATACCGAGACTCTAAGAAGTTCCAGAAACCTGATGGAGCGACGTTCTGAAAGCAGCAGCACTGTAGTCTAGTTAATATATACCCATAATCACAAAGTGAGCGCCCCAGGCGAAATTTTCTTTGATTTTTCCTGCCAAATTTTATTTCCATCCAAATTCTAGCTTTTAATGTTTCAAAATTTCAATCCTAAAAATTGTCTTAAAACCCCCATCAAATGACGCGCCCTTCCACTAAATAGAGAATATTACGAAAAGCGATGCAGGCGGGATTTTCGAAATATTTATCATTAGATATTCTTTTGGGGATCCAAAATAAAAGTAAGGACTATCGATGGTATCATAGATCATCCCTTTTGTCTGCGACCAGTGCTTCACTCGACCTCTTCTGAGTTTCGAGATTCGTGGTAACTTCCGAATCCTGGCAATTATAACAAATAAATTACCGAATCCCAGTTATTATACCGAATAAGTTTAGACCGATAGCATGTTCGGGATTCTGTATAAATACTGTATCTTGGTTATTATACCAAATTGTTTTGGTATTGGAAGACAAACAATATTTTTCTTCAGTAGGTATACTTTCGTCGGAACTGGAAGGAAGTCAGGATTTAAAATTATACTGAGTAAATTACTGTATCCTGACCAGGATACCAAATAATTTTGAACCAATAGCTTATTCGGGATTCTATGTAACTACGGAATCTTCACAAATATACCGAATAGTTCCGGCATCAAAAAATTACCAAATGATTTCAGTAAATTCTCTCGTCAAATTCTTGATAACTACCGAATACTGGCAATTATACCGAATCCCGATCATTATACCAAAGAGATTTTGTACATATAGTAAAACTATATAGTTATACTATCTGTATAACTACCGAATACCTGAAAATATATCGAGCAGTTCTGCTATCAAAAAAATACCAAACAATTTTAGTAAAATTTTGGGAGGTTACCTAATCTCAAAAAAGGTGGGGAGTGCTGCACCCCCCCCCCCCCCCCTTGCAACAGCCCTGCCTGTCACAGTCTTGTGAATGGATTCTGACTGGTTGATTTCTGCGCTTTATTCAAATTTTAAAAAAGAGCTCTCTGATCGCCTGGAAAATGTCCAAAAGAGAGCAATGAGAATCATTCTGGGTGATCGTAATATTACATATGAAGAGGCTCTCATTAAACTTTACATAACTAAATTATCTGTACGCATAAATACTCATTCAAACAAATTTGGAGCTAAGATAACTTTTTATCCCGAGATGGGCCATCTATTCCCTCCTCCCCTCCCATCTTATGTGTGTCGGTCCGAGAGGAATACTGGCAATCAGTTTTCCCCATATCCCGCTAATTCTTTTACCTAATTTTTTCGTAGTTTCATCCCATCATTTATTTCTGGTCATTTCTTGTACTGTAAGTGTATTAGTTAATTTGTTTTGTCGATGTGTATTTTATAAATGTGAACTCCTGTTCTAGCTTTTAGCTATTTTGATTAAACTTGTTGGATTGACTGATTGATTGAAAAATCATCGATATTTGATTGGGTCAGAGTATCCAGCGCTAGACATATGGCATGCTAAAAGCTAGATAGCAAATACAGCATTCAGCATAGGGTTTCTCTGAATCTAGATTTCTCTGAAGTGAAGCCTGAAGAAATACAGGATACCTTGCTATTTGCACCACCAGGGGCATCACAACTGGGGGGAGGGGGATGCCCCCCCCCCTCATGCTGTCAGGCAGTCGGTAAAAACTAACCGGCGCCGCGATTTTTTGTCAGAACAGTTGGTTTTATTCATGAAAACAGTCGTTTTTTCTGAAAATTGGTTGATTTTTCATCAAAATAGTCGGTTTTCCCGAAAATTGTTTAATTTTTTTTAAATCAGTCAATTTTTCAAAAATGTCATTTTTGTTGTTGAAAACGGTAGTTTTTTCTGCAGAAAAGTCGGTAAAAATTACCAGCCAGTCGCAGTCTAGTACACTAGCCCCATTTCAGGCACGGTGCTCAAACGTCTAGCACCATGCCTGGGTGCTAGACGTTCAAGCACTGTACCTTGGATATCATGTATGGTGCATGGATTTCAGTATACAGTGCATACAGAAAAAACACAGTTTCTGTCATCACAACTGAGCACCGGCTCGGACAGGGCTGAAATTACTACTATGAAATAGAGAAATCAAAGACAATCCTTTATATATTTTTCACAACAAAAACAAAACGGCTCTAATGATGATGGAGATGAAAAACCTAACAGCACCCTATCTATTTTCCATGTATTTTCCCTATCTATTCCCCAAGAGCCAATATTCTGGTTGGCTGCTAGGTGGAAAAAGCTGAGGCACAGGACACTTTGCATGCAAAACCCTTGACTATGTAGAAAAGGAAATGAGGTTTTTCACATCTGTCATCAGCCGAGCCCTTTTGTTTTTGTTGTGAAAAATATATAAAGGATTTTCTTTGATTTCTCTAATTCATGGTAGTAATTTCAGCCCTGTCCGAGCTGGTGCTCAGTTGTTATTACAGAAACTGTGTTTTTTATGTATGCACTGTATACTGAAATCCATGCACCATACATGAAATCCAAGGTACAGTGCTTGAACGTCTAGCACCCAGGCATGGTGCTAGACGTTTGAGCACCGTCCTGAAAAGGGGCTAGTGTACTAGACTGGCCAGTCGGTAAATGCTACATATCCCCCACCAAATATTTTGGCTAGAAACGCCTCTGTGCACCATCCCTAGTAAACTTGTGTAAACAAAGACTAAATGACAAGGATCATGTATGCCACATTGACACTGGGTGGAATATTAAAATAAATATTCTTGGAGCCCAAGCTGACTTTGAAACATTTATTCAAACGATGTTTACAACGGATACGTCAGCTATGAGTCTTCATCAGCAATATTCTGGTCCTTCTTGGCAAGGGTCCTCGTCAGGCTGTCAATCCTCTGGTTCAAACGAAATATCGCCGATGAAGAATCATAGCTGACGTATCCGTTCTAAACATTGTTTGAATAAATATTGAAATACATCCATCCTGGCCGAATTAATTAATAATAATATCAAATGTCATCCACTTATTTCTTCTTCTTCTTGGAAGAATTACATGGTACAAACTTCATTTACTGAGGGTGGCACAAAATAGCAAGGTATCCTGTAAAAGTGTAAATTTAAAACTCGAGGACCAAAGTCCAGAAAAGCGTTGGTGCCACCTAGGATTTTGGACGGTAAGAAAATTGTATGCCATCATCATTAACATCATCTCTCTTAATTTATTCTGGGCACTGACGAAAAATAACTTTGTACTTTTTCACCTTTCCAGCAGCTTTCCAGCAGTGTTCTGTATTTTCAAATTCAAACCCAAACAGGGGAAAATCTTTTTCTATCTGACAAAATTGTGTCTGTTCTCACATTACAGGACATATATGCTAGATGGCACTACGTAGGTCAAATCTGTCAAAGGCGGAACCGCAGGAAATATAAAATCCACGTTCCACATTGCTTCTTCTCAGTATTTTGGGTAGGCTAGTTTAAATTGCAGACTAGATAATGACGAAAGCAACGTCCAGCACCGAATTCAGAAAGTTGGATGTTGACAAATATTTTGAGGATCAGTATGAAGAGGATGTTCAAGACAGAACTCAGCAACCAAACCAGTCAGAGGAAATCTCTAAGCTTTTGTCACAAGGTAGCACATTTCTTTATTTTTGGACTCGTAAATTCAGTGTATTACTAAATAACAAAAATCATACTGTGTATTTTCGGCACCCCTGCTTGTAGCCTAGACATGTCTAATTACCTTAATTCACACTTTGGATGGATAAGGTCCAATGGATCTGTGTAAGACTAAATTACAAAGATTGTGCATGGAATGTCAAAATACACCCATCCTGACTAAATTAATTGATGTCAAATATAGATTGATAGAAGAAAATATTTGTAGAAAGGCCAAAATATCGCTGCCAGAGTATTGTAGCTGACCCATCCATTTTATGCTTTTTTTTAATATTTCAAATATCATCTAAATGCTTCTATATCTTCTTTGAAAGATTTGCCGGGTGCAAAACAAAATAAAATTGTTGCAAATATTTGCAATAGAAAAACACTGGTGCAAGCTATTCCGGTTAACCTGAAAGCACAAATAAATCTTCAAAAGTCGCAAAAGAAACGTGTTTGGCAATGCTACAACTTCCTTCAAAGAAAATGGGAAAAACATCACATTGTAGAGAATACTTACAGCTTCCAATCAAGGCCAACATAGTTTCACACATTTGGTAAGTGTAGCTGCTGCAAAGAAACGGTGCAAATTGCATGCATATATGTGAGGATACATTTAGTATAAACAAATATCTTGATAAAAACTTATTCAACAAGCTCTATCCTCAACTCTCTCTATTTCCGACTAGCTCTAACGCCCACTCTTCATTCATGGGGGGGGGGAGGGGTGCAAATAGCAAGGTATCCTGTATTTGACAGTGCAAACGGACATGTCTGCTAAATTCAGTACAGCTATATTATGACATTTCTTGTCAAGGGTCCTCTTCAGGTTCAAGCTGTAAAATAAACTGGTTGAAAAATAAACTAAAGATTCAAGTTTAGCCTTTTAAGTATCTGATTTGGTGAATTCCTTTGTGTGAGTTGCTTGGATTTAAACTTAGTGCTGTTATTTCATTTTGGACGTGGCTGCTCTTTTTGTTAGGGTAGTGATCTTTCAGCATTTGGGTTGACCCTGATTTTACAACTGTTTACAATTGTTTTTTTCAAGTATCATTAAACAACTGTTTACAGTCGTTCTCAGTTGTTTGGGTTTTGTTTGTAGTGGAGAGCTTGGGGTCTGAATTTCTTTTAACTGATAATGCCATTCCATGGTTCTGGTAGTGAGAAATATAGCTCAAATGAAATTCAGCCGACATATCTGTTTTGCACTGTCAGATTGATTTGCAGTCAGCCTGGGCTGATAGAATATTCATAAAAATAAAAATAAAAAATGTAAACAAAGGACAAGATGAAGAATGCAGTTGCCAGTAGCATCAAGGTAGCATGCATTTGCTAATTCTGCATAGGCTAACTGTCAAAAATATGCCATGGTGCAATCTTTTTTGGGGTCTAGGCAAGAACTTCTTCCACAGTTTAGCAAGCTACCCCATTTCAGGCAGTTTTTTGCCTAGTATGTTTTCTTTGATGCCTACCACCCTTGAAGTGTACCATTAGCCTACATATTGAAAAAGTAGGCTACTATGGACCAAACAATAGTCATGTTTTCTGCAAAAAGGTCCTCCCAAGTCTTCTTTCCTTTCTGTTAATTCAACCATTTTTAGTAAAGATGAGTCCAGCACTGTTCTCCTGAGCAGATTGGTCAGTTCACCTAGTAGTTGCCAATCTCTTTTCTTTACAGACTTTGGTAGAATAGACAAAGGGCTTGGTCAAGAAACACCCAAAAGAGCAGTGAGGAGTGAGCGCTAGATGGAAACAGGGAAATGAACTAAGGCCTTAGTAGATATGCAACACAAAATGCGACTAATATATTTAATGTTCTCCAAGGGCCCATGATCATTTGTGCGTCAATGGGTCAATGGGTTGTGCATCTTAATCATGCCGTGCAAAAATATTTTTTGCCACTCTAAGAGGAAATTTTTGTAATATCACATATCCTGATGTTCACGTACAAGCTGAGGATAGATGTGGCCATGGTGGAGGTAGCTATATAGAGTAAAGAGAGGTTCTTGGAAATATTGTGACATGCTTATGGTGGACATATCTGGATGGAAATATGGCAGACAAGACATGCTTCGAGGAGTTCGAGGGGGTCTGGGAAGAGCCATACAACCGTGACATCTCGAACCTTAGTTGATATACATTGTATATATCCTTGCAAGTGTCATACTAGCTTACAGCTTTTGTTTCTTTTTAGGCAAAAATGTTGAAGCCTTGAGGATAATATTGAAGAACGCCCCCTTAGGATCAAAAAATACTCAGTTGAAGGTATTTTTTGTTTTGTAGCTCTCTAGGCCTAGTTGAGCTATTGGTGTTACCAGTAGTAGTTGTTTTTAATGCTGAGAAAGTTAAGAAAAGGAAACTTAAAAAAGGAAAAAGGCTCTGGTAGTAATACATGGTTTTCCACCATGCAAATACTCTTGATGACTATCTCACCTTGCCGATGCAAAATCTTTGGCCTCTCCGAGTAGCTAGTGGAAGAAAGGCAGAAGCGGTGTCAAAGCTGCGACCAAAGATCGCGATGATTGATTGACACAGGATTTGAGTAGTTTGAGTCGTACGGACACGCTTACTCCTTCCTGAGGATCACTGGCGTGTTTTGGACTTAGTCATGTAGAGTATAGCTCTTGAACCTCCTACCACTTTTCACTGGGGTCGATTATTCCAAAGTTGCACACAGGATATCTTTACATGGCACTTGCCCTTTGGCCAAGTGTCATATACTGATCGCAATTCCGTCGGTCTTTCGGTCGATCGGTCCCACGATTGCGAGTTAGGGTACTTCTAGATGTGCTAGGACGATGAAACGTGGCAGGCGGATCAGGGACGCAACCAGATTAACTTGGAAACAGTCACTTGCCCGATCCGACCATCGTGGGGGGGGGGGGGGAAGGTGGAATCCGGAATTTAATAAAATGCTCAAGTCCGGACTGGATCCGATGAATGTTGAGTGGGGCTAGTCGGAGGTTATCTGAAATCTTCTGACACGCTTAGAGTGGACCGATCGCGGTGAAACTTGGTGGGAAAAACAAGCACAAGCCCTAGGTACATTATTGATAGAGTTGGATCGGATTTGGTTGCTGTGGGAGCCTGTGGGGGAGTCGGAAAGGGGGTTCAGAAATTCCGGTGATCCGGGGGTTAAGGTACTTCCAGGTGGGTTAGGACGATGAAACTTGGCAGGCGTATTGGCGACCCAACAAAATAGCGAGTTCCTCGACCAGTCCATCATGGAGGAAGTGGAGGGAGAGGCAATCCGGAGTCTTTAGGTGTGCATAACTTTCAACGGGCGATCGGATCTTAATGAAACTTGATATTTGATAAGACTCTTCTGTACGATCTTCACCTTTCTTTGATTTCTTAAGTGTCGAATGTCCAACTTCAAGTCCAGACCGTATCTGATGAATGTGGGGGGGGGGGGGAGTGGAGGGATGAACCGGAAATCTTGTGAAACGCTTAGAGTGGAGTGATCGGGATGAAACTTGGTGGGAAGAACAAGCACAAGCCCTAGGTACTTCAGTGATAGAACCTGGCCGGATTCGGGGACTGTTTCGGGGACCTCCAACTCCCCCACTTGGAGGTTGTTCCCAGCATGCGGTGATCTGGAGGTAAGGTACTTCCAGGTGGGCTAAGGCGATGAAACTTGGCAGGTATTTCAGAGAGCCGACCAGATCAACTTAGAAATAGTCAGTTCCCCCATCCGACCATCGTTGGGAGACCTGAGGAAGGGGGGATCCGGAATCTTGAGGTGTTGATAACTTTCGAACTGGTGATCGGATCTTAATGAAACTCAATATTTGGAAAAATCTCGTATGTTAGACGTCCCGTTTCGAGTCCTGACCGATGAATCTGATGAATTTAACCAAGTTCGCCGAGGCCGCTGATTGGCTACTGGCTCCCAAATGGGGGAGCTACACGATGAAAAAGCGAGGAGGGGGAACCGGAAATCTTGTGACACGCTTAAACTGGAGTGATTGGGACGAGACTTGGTGGAAAGAACAAGTACAAGCCCTAGTTACATCAGTGACAGAACCGGACTCGGCCCAGGCACTCTTGGGGAGGGGGGGGGGGCGGAATCACGGTGGTCCGGAGTTAAGGTACTTCCAGATGGGGTAGGACGAGGAAACTTGGCATGCGTATCAGGGACCCGACCAGATTTGCTTGGAAATGTCCGTTCTCTGATCCAACCTCCTTAAAGTACACAGTATAACCGCTAAGGGCAAAAAATAGTTTTGAGCAAACTATACATTTGCGTGATCCCCAAGGGCCCTGGGTTTTGGTTACAAACGACTTTTAAGTGCCCTTAAATTGCGCATCCTGACCCCAAAGTGAAAGAATGAATTCGACCAAAAGAGGCATTTTCATCATCTCAAAGGGCCCGTAATCATTTTTGCCTCAAGGGTTTTGCGTACAAATAAACTCCTTAATGTTTTTTTAAGAAAGGGTTTTACTTACAAAAAAATTCTTAGGCCTCTTAAAGTGCGCATCATCACCGCAAAGTGCAAAAAAAAAAGATACTGCCGACCAAATGATGCTTTTTATGACCAGCAACAGCTCGTAGTCACTCGAAGCACCACCAGTGAAAAAAATCGTTTTGGAAGTCATTTGCAGCCTGTGTTCTAAAATTAGCGACGAACACTCGCCAAAAGAATGGTTAAATCCCATTATTTGAAAAGGAAAGAAGTGTGATAAGAGGAAAGGGTATTTATTAAAAAAAAAAGAAAATTTATAGGAGGTAATAAGGGTGGTTAGAATTACGGCCACAATCAGGATTTTTTTTTTCTTAAAAGTGGCCGCTAATCGTAAATTGTTTGCTTAATTTATGTGTTTTTGATTAAATTAAAAAAAAAAAAAAAAAAAAAAATAGTTTGCATATATTTCAGTTTCTTTTTTAATGTCCGAAACAGCCTAAAATTAAATTGTCATTCCAAGCATATGGTAGTCAGAAGTAAACCCTGTGTTTTATAATGCTATTTACTTCCAAATTCTCTGATATCCTGATGTGGACAAACAATTCAGGACAAACAATTTGCCCAAAATTGGACTAGTAAAGATTGCTGCAGTTCCTGTTCCGGTAGAAAACAAATCAGTCACTGAAAAAGAAACAGCGAGAGCTGACAAAAGCATTGAAAACGAAAAAAGAATATTTATTGTTCTTTTCGTGTTTCGTTGTGTATTTCTTGTTTTGCGTTTATTTATCTTTTGCTGTCGTTTTAGATTTTGTGTACCCTCTGTATTTCTTATTCAGCGTTCATATACCTTTTTTTTATAATAATAATAAATATTCTTTGAGCCCAAGCTAACTTTGAAACATTTATTCTAACAAAGTTTACAACGGATACGTCAGCTATGATTCTTCATCAGCGAAAAACAATCGTGCAGCAAAAACAGCGTCCGTGTCAAAAATTAAATCTCAGGACTAGTTTTTTCATTATAGTGGTATTTGAAGATAATTTACTTTGATAAGATATTTATAGTCGGTAGAAGCTTCAGTTATTTATTACAGGTTTGTTTCCTTCCCCGAAGTTGAACCAGAGGATTGACAGCCTGACGAGGAGCCTTGCCAAGAAGGGCCGAAATATCGCTGATTAAGAATCATAGCTGACGTATCCGTTGTAAGCATTGGTTGAATATAATAATAATAATAATATAACTGCAGTAAAAAAGGCTTTCGCCTCTATTAATTGTGTATTATATGTAGACAATATTATATGTAGTATTATATGTACTGTTCAAATGCCTTATTACTAGGCTGCATGTAATAAATTCATGACGATGGATGCACTGCAGTTCCACTTGAACCCATGTAACCAACGAAAAGAGTTAATAGTTGCGTTTTTGTTCGGCTTTTGCCTATCCCTTTTCAGCTTTGGCTTTTTGTCGTTTTCAGGCCTTTTTTAACATTCTCGCGTTTTCGCAAGTTGCCGTTACCACTAAGAACTTTTCACTTTTGTCGGACGAAAATGCTATTTTGACAAATGCCATTTTATTTGTATTTTACTTGCAATTCAAATTTTTCATCTTTAAAATCGAGACAGTCTCGAAATACTGATTTTTACTTTGAATCAAAATCCTCTTTTATTGAATTTTGGGATAAACCGGCTAAAGTAGCGAGGCAAAAAGCCAAAAGGAGAGCACAACTTGGTCACCTACCAAGTTTGCCTTTTTGCAAAAAGCCGAGGGAAAAGGCGAAATTCGGCGTTTGCCTTTTTGACAAAAACGGGAAATTGTCAAACAGTGCTTAGGACCATTTTACAAAAACGCAAAAAAAGCTGTCAAAACGGCGAGTGGAAAGTCGAACAAAAACGCAACTAATGTGTAGCATCGATAGCTGATTTCGTGCCTTACCCTGATCCTGTTTCATTTTCAGGATAGCATGTACACACTAGCAATTCGTGCAATGCTCGGTATAAAGGTAAACCAGCTTGATGATGTGCTCAGTACATTGGATAAAGAGAACTTAGATATATTAATGAAGTACGTCTACAGAGGCTTTGAAAACCCGTCGGAAGGTATGTCCAGTCACAATAAGAGAAGTCATTGTTTTATTTCTGTTGCCAAGCCAAGGATTTCCTGATCTGAGAATCTTCGGCTTTTAGTAGAAATTTATTCGGTCACCTTCTTTCGACACGCTCGAACTTCTCAGTCCCTTGGCATTTTCGAAATACAATACTATTTATTGATGCTCCTTTTTTGCAGTTATCGCGAACCGCCTGTTGTCGGAATTATGTCCATGATAGATCTCTTTCCGACATTAACTTTCTGAAATCAGATTACTTCCACAATTATGGAAGAGTGGCCAGTCCAGTAGCCATGGATTACCACATTGCTTGTAACATACGCTTTCGGTTCTAGCGGAAAAATAGCGCCTCTTTCATGTAGCCTGAAGGAGCTGCAGTAAATGCAACCGCTCGATGACCCCTTTCCTCGAAACTTTCAAGTGCGTGCGATGTATCTCCGCGCCAACGACATGATTGATATTTTTTTTAAGTTCGATCTGCTCTTTACGGCCTGCGTGTCCTCTTGTTTCTGGTTGATAAAACTTTGACTAACGTAAGCTAATTGATCAAAACACGCCTTAAAGGCGTAATACGTTTGTTTAAGTTAGAAAATTACCAAGGGTAGAACATCGGGAAAGAAAAACGATCTGGTGGCGCCTTTCCTTTTGTATTCTCTAAAGAGAGAATTTTGAAGAGACGCACAAAATACGCCGTTTTTGCTCGTAACCAAAGTTGCTCTTTGTTTTGGGATCTATGACTTTTCGTTCAACCAAAGTACCAGAAACAATAACACAGCTGCAAAAGCATTCATTTCGTTTAGGTCCTTAAAGGACACCTGAATGAAGAATACCAAGTATCCTCCCTATCTCTATGACTCGCGTTAATATTGCCTGCAGAAAACTCAATCGAAATAACGAAATAGTATTTCCAAGCTATGATTTTTGCTCCATTTTGCATCTGTCCTTATTTCAGTACCGAACAATTTTAGAAATGAACAAATGTGTCCAATCAACTCTTCTTCTGGAATATTTTTTAACCAGTTGAGCCCAAACGTATATCTAGAAGAAATTTCAGTACGATCCAGCCAGCGCTGTACAAGATTTGAAGGAATTGCGCTTTTTGTCTCGGAGTCTGCATGTGCAAACCTCCAGAAATGAACACCCCTATTTTGAAAACTTCACGCTCGGGAGAAGAATGCTCTCCGTGGCCATGTCTGTAAATGCATTCTCCATGGTGTGTTCAAATATGGTTTCATTGTTCACGTGTCCTTTAATTCAAGTGCCTTTACTTTGCTCACCGCCCGTCACTCTCATAGGTCCGCGGGGCGGGTCCAAAATTCTCAAACTCCTCCGATTAGCGTAATATATAGATCATAGAATCTTTGAATTGTTCATCATTGAAATCTCGTGACACGCTCAGAGCGGAGGGATTAGGATGAAGCTTGGTGAGAGGAACAAGCATAAGTCCTAAATACATCATCTACAGCACCACACCGGATCCGGGCATTGTGGGAGGAGTTGGAGGGGGGATTTCCGGTAATTCCGAGTTAAGGTACCTCCAGATGTGCTAGGATGATGAAACCTACCAGGTGTAAGAAGGACCCGATCAGGTGGATTACTTACCCGATCCGGCATTCTTTGGGAGGAGTGGAGGGATAGGTAATCTGGAATCTTCTGTTATGCATAACTTTCGAAAGGTCGAAACCCCCCTCACCTAGAGTGCCCAGACCCGGTCCGGCTCAGTCACTGATATAACTAGGGCTTGTACTTGTTCTTTCCACCAAGTCTCGTCCCGATCGCTCCACTTTAAGCTTGCAGGCAAGATTTCCTGTTCCCACCATCCCCCCTCCCCAAATTCATCGGATCCGGTCGGGACTTGCGTCGAGACATCTAACATACGAGATCTTTCCAAATATTGAGTTTCATTAAGATCCGATCACCCGTTCGAAAGTTATCCACACCTCAAGATTCCGGATCCCCCTCCCTCCACTCTCACCACGATGGTCGGATCGGGGAACTGACTATTTCTAAGTTGATCTGGTCGGCTCTAAGAAATACCTGCCAAGTTTCATCGTCCTAGCCCACCAGGAAATATATTACCTCCAGATCAAAAGTTCTAGCTTTTACTGTGGATACAAATACCAAGATCCCAAATTCATAGGCTCAATAGGCAAACTCTCAATACCGACTGACTCTCAATAGGCTTGAAGTCTATAATTATTTGGTATAATTTCTTAGGTTCAGTATATAGTTATACCGAATCAGGGACATCCGTCCAAAGTTATTTGGTATAAGTGTATCGCACCCCCCAAAATCGGTCCTTAATCATTCGCTAGAACTATTGGGACTCGGTATCATACAAGTCCGGAATATCTGTTCATAATTATTCGCTATATACTTATCCCGAATCGCGAACTTCCGTCCAATTTCGATGTCAATCTTAAGATCGGCTTCGAAGCTTTGAGAGAAGATGCTCAAGTGAAGCACTGGTTAGTGCCTTTACTTTTATTTTTTGATCCCAAACCGGCGCTCTGATCATGAATGTTTCCAAAAATTTTGCCGGCGGTGACTTTTCTAGTATTCTCTGTTTTTGTGGAAGGGCGCGTCATTTAATTTCAGTTTTAGGCTTGGGATTTGAGAAATTAGTTGAATTGTGGCAGAAAAATGCGAATTTAAAAATTTCGTCAGCGGCGCTCACTTTATATGGTGTTGGGTAGCCTGCAGTAGCTAGAAGCTGCTGGCTGGGGCTTCGCTCTCTTCGGAAATTCTTCTTCTTGTTATAGAAACTTGGGATCTTGGTATTTGTATCCACAGTAAGAGCTAGAACTTTTGTGGGAAGCAGTCGAATTTTGCAGGAAAAAAAGAAGCGAATTTTCAGAATTTTCGCTGGGGCGTTCAGTTTAATTAAGTCGAGATACAGTAGGAAGCTACAAATGGAATCGTTCCGAGCAATATACTATCCAGGTAGGCTTCGCAAAAGTGACGCCTAGTACCATAGCTATCTGTAGTCATCTTTCGTGCTGCCCTTTAGTCTTTTCATTTTCATTTCCCGTTTAAAGCTCGAATTTTCAATTTCTAGGATTCGGTAGAATTTCTAAAAGATTCGTAAAAAATTCTGTAAAATTTCGTAGCTCTTGCTTTATGTCTCTGAAAGTGTTGCTTCTACTCCAGGTTCTGGAACTTCGGTATCCGACACACATTGACGTTCTTGGTCTCGCTTCATCTTTTCCGGAGATACCTGACGGAAAGGGATATCTGGAAGACGGAACTGGAACAAATCTAGCATAATTGCATGGATTACGCATGCATTGACAAAACCAAGCAGAGATACTGTCAGTCAGTTTCATGATTTGTTTTTAATTGATCTCTTTGCTTCAAGGTTCGAGTGGCCACCTGCTGAACTGGCACGAAAAGATAACGTCCATTTGCGGGGTTGGTGCAGTCGTCAGAGCCATGACGGATAAGATGACGGTGTGAAAGTAACCTGTTAACTCGTTTGTGCTCCGACAAGTTTTCCGTCAAATTTGATCACGTCTGTTCTCTGTGTATGTATCCATGTTTTTCTGTGGTTCTTATGTGCGTTCTTTTGTCACTGTTCCTGAGTAAAGTTCTGTGAATTCGTTAAAGGACTCCTCGCACTATTTAGTCTTCAACTTACAGTATTTTAATATATTTGAGTACTTAAAACTAGGCTGTAAATAACCCACAGTTTTGGCTGTGTTAAGCCTTTTACGAGACCCGCTGACTTGTAGCAAAAACAGGGAAATAATTTACATAACCGTTTTTTCTGATGACAAAACTTCTCGCAGACAACCGTCGACAGTGTGATACACATTGAACGTTACAAAACAGGGCAAGTGAGAAAATCAGCGGGGTTTTGTTAGAAGGGCTAGAATGTACCGTACCTATGAAATTGGGGTCTCCGGGTTTAGAAATATATGTAGTGATTATGGAAGTTGATTGCGTTAGTACAGTAAGACCGGTCCTTCAAGTCCGTATAATGAACAGGACATATTGATTCTAATCCAATCTCCAGCTTCTGCATGGCACCAACCCCTTTCTTTCGGGTCACCTTCAATAGTAGCCAACTTTTTTTGTCCTGCATATTAACCAATCTCGAGCAAGAACAGAGATAAAAATGAAAGGAGTCATTGCAAGTATTCTCATGGATGAGCTTGAGAGGGAAAGTCATAGGTTGAGGGAAAAGTCATAGGTAGTATATTGCTAATTAAGCGATGACGATTCCTTGAGCTCATTGAAGGAAATAAAGAATCCTGGCGTTGCCGAACTGCAGCCGTGTAGTGGGCGAATACTAAAAATGTGTGAATATGTTTGATTCACCATTGTTGACGCTTGAAGCCGTCTCCTCTAATTTGTGTTCTCCGATTGAAGACTTCCTGTCCACGATCGCATCAATGTGATTCAAATTAGTGAACCTTTATGGAAAATATTTGTGATTATGTAATATTTCTTTGTCATTTTCTACTGCAGTTACGCCCTTGGGCAGTGCGTCACAAATCCTTCAGTCATTCATATACATTAACGTAATAAGGTAAGAAACGTACACGAAAAATCCTGAGGGCCCAGAAGCTAGCCTTGGTCACACTGTAAAAAGTTTTTCCGTGTAAAAATTAAAGTTAACTGCAGTATTTGCTACTTGGATTATTCTTATCTCCACGCAGATAAGATTAATACCAAGTAGAGATAAAATGAATCTTTAGTAGCAAATACTGCAGTTAACTTTAATCTTTATCCGGAGAAACTTTTACATTACAGGCTCAATCACTATGGTAAAAATTTGGATCGCGCCTTGGTCCGCAGAACCTGATTCGAACTTCGGTAGACTTTTGCTACACAAGGTCTTTGACGCGCTTGTTATTTTCGTCTGTACCTTTAGACATTATTACGTATTTATAATGTATTTCAGTCAAGCCATCACCTGGATTTGTGTGCGTTGCAATAGGGTAGTCCCCCGTATGCTGTAGTGAAGTATGACATGACGCTTATCCAGTACTCTCTTCGACCAATTTGAGTTGCGAGCAACAATTTTCCCGAGCGTTCTCGTCCCCCCATTTCTTTAAGATCGCATTAACGGTCTCTCCACCGCAGCAGGAAGGGATCGTGTGATAGCAGACGACATGCTAGCTGGCAATCCCACAAAGAGGCTGTAGCTCAAAAAGAATGTTTCCTCGATCGTATGTGCTGCCCACAAGTCTATTTCTGTGACCAACAAGGTTTTTGTGGCTCACCACTGTAGCTCAGTGTTGACTGGAGGGGAATTGCGGGGAACGGCGAGAATAGATGGAGTCACTCCACGTGGACTCCGGGTATGGAAAACAGCGATAACACGGGGAATGCTTCCAACATCGATTTTGTTCGAAAATAAAATATGCAGTTGATGAAATTTGTCTGGGTCTACTTTATTTTGATTTTCTTTATTCTGATTGTTTTGATTAATCTTACATTGGACAACACAAGCAAAAATGTATTCCCCTCCGAATCTGAAAGGGAGTCCTCTTTGATGATGGTGAGGATAATCAGAGCATTCCCCGTCCGTGGGGGCTCGCGAGAATACGGGGAGCGAGTCCTCGGGACTGACAAAAACGCTCGTGGAACGGCGAGAGTATGCCTTTTGCGGTTCGAAATGTGGCGGGGAATTTAAATTTAGCGACACATCAGTGAAATGAGCTACTTTGAGCCTGTTCCACACCTCTTACCGTAGTATTACGCATGACGTAACGAATTTTGACTTCTTGGCGTCAAAATTCGTAGTCACCACGTTTACTACGCTCCGAGCATGGTAAGCAAATATAATTAGCTACTATTTCGGCTGGAACGGTCAGCGTAGGAGCTTTTTGTGAGGTTGGGAAGGAGTTCGTAACTAATAGTTAATATTGTTAGAGGGTTGGAACACGCTCTTTGTAAAGCCAATAGACTTCCTTAGGATCGTTCTATTACAGAATGATAGGGACTTCAGTCTGATGTTCTGTTCACTGAGATTTGGTCTGAACTTTCTTTTCAGGCTTTTGGAACTACTGCCAAATATATAGACAAACTTGCGTTTTCCCGAGTTTCAACTTGTGGGTGGAATGTGTGGGAAACAAATGTGCCGCGGAAAAAGCGTTAAATACTCTCCCTAAGCATTCTTAACTAATTAGTAACAACTTGCACGTGTTTCCATAGAACCTCCGAACCAGGGGTGTAATTTGCCATGGGGCAGGGGGGGGGGGGGGGTAGCCCCCCTCCCAGACCCCAGTTTGCCCCCCCCCCCCCAGCTTGAACCTGAAAAAGACCTACCCAACTTGAAAAAGCGAAGAAGCTTGACGCGTCAATCGCACAGTGGACAGTTGTCGCGACTTTGAAGAAGTGTTGTTTCGCCTTGGTCTCTTTGGTTCTTTGTTTTTATTACATTTTTCTTCTTGAATAAAACTGTTCATTTTCACTCGACTTGGGAAAATCAGCTCCAACTTTGTCCCCCTCACCCCAGGATTTTGACGAAATTACGCCCCTGCTCCGAGGCACCAGAATCTATGACTTGTGATGTCACGCTTTGGGGGTATTTCGTCATGAATTGACTTCTCTTGGCAGTGCCGAGAGCTGGACTAGTTTTGGGGATCCCAAAACGTAAGTGGAGGGATGCCTATGACATCACAAAAGTTGTCTGTCCGTCTGTACGCACTATAACTCTCGAAGAGAATGAGATATTTTGATGAAACTTGGGAAAGTTTGTTCAAAGTAAAAGTTTTATTTGAAGTTGATTAGATGTTCGATTAAGGGGTAAGAAGACATGCTGAACCCTTATGTGAACAGTATTTTCTACCAGGACAACTTGTTTGGCCGGAATCAGGCCAAACCGGAAAATTTGTTAAAAGCAAAAGTTTTATTTGAAGTTGATTAGATGACAGATTTAGGGGTAAAAAGACACGCTGAATCTGTATATGACAATCTTTTTTTTTACCTGGACATATAGTTCGTCTGGAATCCGGTTGAAACCAGATTTTTTTTTTTTTATAAGTTAAAGTTTTACTTGAAGTTGATTAGATGTTCTTTATACGGATAAGGAGATACGCTGAAATCGTTTCTGAACTTTTTTTTTCTGGACAGGTATGCTAGTTCGTTCGCAATTGCCTGGATCAAATATTAGACTTTCTGGATCCCATCGAAACCTTTGGTCTTGTTCGTTCCCTTCTCTCTTTTAACGCGCCAGCACTATCCTCATTTTCGAACAACCTCATAGACGCTAATAAAGCGTTGTCGAGCATTGACGGGCGAATCCGACCATGAAAGGATTGGAATCCGAATCCAAGGCTAGGTACGAATCCGAATCCACCATTTCATGTGGAGGATTCGAATCCGGAATCGAATCCGACCTTAACAGAAATCCAATCATATACGTAGGTAGTAGTTTACAAATTAGAGGTGACAAAAATCACTGATATCTAAGTTAATCAATAACGTGATAGATTACTGATAATGGTTAATGATTGAAATTAAAAATTTGGACTGCCTAAGCCCACTGAGTAAAAAATTGGGAAAACGGAAACTGGAAGATTGTCGATTAGAAATTGAAGGGATTCGTAAGATTGAGGGTTTGGAATCCAAGTCCGAATCCGAATCCAGCCTGACAAGCAGAAGATTCGAATCCGGCCAAAAGGACGAATCCTGGATTCGAATCCGAATCCGGATTTGCCCATCTCTGATTGTCATGCACTTCCACTCGGTGTTGCCTCTCAGACTTCTGCGACTTCCCGCAGGTTTTCCACTTCTTCGATAAGGCGAGTTAAACTCCGCGCCAGATAAGCCGTTACCCTAGGTTCACACTGAGGTGATATCGGCCATCGCCGAGATTTCCGTCGCCAAAATCGGCGATTTCTGTTGCTTTGTCAGGCAATTTTCAATGTTGGGAAAATTTAACGTTAATCGGGCGACAGTACGATTTTATGCACGCAGCAGCAACATGGATGACCCTTTTGATGATTCACTTTTAGAAAATTAATTATTTTGTATTGTTTTAATTATTTTAAGGGTTATTTTTAATTATTTCAATTATTTTTTGCGTTAAATTCTGTTGCCGGTGAAAATTCAATGTGAACATCCGGGCTATAAAAAACTTTCTTTCACTGCGATTGAAAAATCTCGTGCATGGCCGCGATTTGCTCTGTGCGAACCGAGGGTTAAAAAGCAAAAGCATGTGATCAGGAAGAAGAAAAGGCAAGATTTCCCGTTAGTAACTGGTTTGTGAATGTCACAGGTTTGTGCGATCAAAACAGGTTCCAACAGAGAAAAGTGACAGCACTGCTTCCATACGCCCCTCATAAAATTCCTCTAAGATTAGTTGTTTTTTGGCCGCTAGGTGCGCTATCGTAGAGAAAACAATGACACGTTACTTCCTGGTGTACGTTTATCCAATTTTATTTTGCTATTTTCAATTCCTCTTAGGCCTGACCATGTTTAAAACTGTCTAAAATGCCTCTCCCCCTTTTTTTTGCTTTACCCATCTCTGTTCTGTCAAGCGTCATCAAGTTTGTCATTTCTGGCTTCCGACATCGCAGAAAGAAGATTAAGCGCAACAAATTCGTTGTCTGAGCAACTTCAAGCCACAGACTTGCTCATCTTGAAGGCGTGTTCTTTGATTATAACCACTTTGAACGAACTCCGTGATATGCTCAAAGAAAAATCTGTTCGCTCTCTCTTTACGAAGTCTCGAGTGTTCGCTGTGAATCTGGGCATTGAAGTCGATCAAGATGAAGCCGTCCTAACCAGCAGTGGGGATGCCTCTCGAGGCAGACCCAAGCGAGCGCAGAAAATAGCCTCTCATCACAAAGGCTTTCTGACCACATCAACCCTGGTCAAGAACTTCATCGATAGCGCCGACCGTACGATTTCTTTCGAGGAGAAAATTCGAAAGGAATATTACGAACTTTTTGATCGGTTCATCACAAGGTTTGAAAACCAGTTTTCAAACAATTTGCTCCTTTTGGAAGCGATCACAGCCCTTGACATTGAGTCTCCTCGTTTTATGGACTCCGATCTGCTCTGTCAAATTTCTTCTCACAATGGGGGTCTCGGAATAGACGAAATACTTCAGAATTGTCAAGCGTCTGTTGCAAAACGATTGCTCGCCGAGACGCCCGACACACCGAAAGATCTCTTTCAGCTGTAGTTTAAGCTGAAGGATCTCTCGGTTGCGTATTCTGAGTTACTGAAGATCCTGGAAATCGTGATAACTCTTCCCGTCAGACGGAAACGAGTGTTTCTTCTCTGTGCCGAAGATCGTCAAGACATACCTCCGGACCAGCATGGGTAATGATCGGCTTAGCCACCTTCTTCCGATCTTTTCTTTGGTAAAGAGTTTAAACTACGAAACTCTGGTTGACAAAAAATGAAACCCAGGCGTTTCCCCCTATTACCATGATTTGTTTCTGCTGTTTCTTTCTTTCCAGATCACCGCTGTAAATCCTGCCACCAGACCATGGAGCCATGACGAGGAGTGAATCCTAAACAGACTACACTGCTTGAATACAAAAAGTAAAAGTAAAAAAAAAGTTTTTGGATAAAAATATTCTTGCAAAATATACCTCATGCATGTTAGTAAGTAAGTAATTTTCTTATGACCCGCCATTTTGAAAAGGCGGAGTAAATGAAGAAAACAAAGAAAATAATCAAAACACATATACACACAGAAAAAAAAACTTAACTTTTAATCTTTGGTCAGGAAGCAGTGGAAGACGTCGTATGCTGGTTGGGCCTTGTTGTCCATGATTTTTGAAAGCGAAGAGGAAAATCCAAACATGTTGTTAGCCACTTTTGTATTTCTGGTCTTACCTATGTAGTTCCGAACATGAAAATGGCAAGGGGGTCCCAGAAGGATGTCTGAAGGAATTTCGCGAAATGACGCTGTTGTATGCTTACCGTTTGTTTGTGCTTACCTTTTGTGCTTACCTTGCGCCGCCTATAATGCTTTGCTTGTTGTTTATGTTTGTCATGTTATATTGCAGATCGGTTGGCTTCTGAATAAACAGATTCAATCAAACCACTTCGTCGAACACAACATGGTGTCAGAAGTGGCAGAAGAATAATAATCAAGATGGACAATTCAACGCCTTCTCCTCGTTTTGACTGGGAAGCGGCCAGTCATGAGTCATGGAAGAAATTCGAACAGCATGTACACCTAATGTTCACAGGCCCATTAAGTGGAAAAACTGAAAAGCAACAGTGCGCATATTTACTTTTGTGGCTTGGTGAAAAAGGACGAGATGTGTACAGTACGTGGACATTGCAGGCAGGAGAGACAGATAAAATTGCTTGCTACCTAGAAAAGTTTAAGGAACACATATCACCATCACTAAATCCAGTTTTTGCTCGTTACAAATTTCTCAAAAGAGACCAAAGTGTGCATGAATCTGTTGAACAATATGTAACAGCCATCCGTGTGTTGGTTAAGGACTGTGACTATCCGGCATCAATGGTTGATGACATGGTGCGAGACAGGATTGTTTGTGGGATTTTATCACAAAAAATCCGGGAAAAACTTTTGTCAGAAGGTGGTACATTAGGACTGTCAAAAGCCATTGAAATTGCTAGAGCACATGAGACAACACAGTCACAGCTATCAACAATGGCAGAGGTTTCAAAAGATGTGAAGATCAAACAGGAGATCGATGCTCTTCAGAAAAGGAAGCAGTACCAGCCTGCACATGCTTCTCAGTCGAAGCAATGTTACTTCTGTGGAGGGCAATACGACCAAAGTCACAAATGCCCAGCTAAAGGGAAGATTTGTTCAAGTTGTGGACGCACAAACCACTTTGCTCGAGTTTGCCGAAGCAAACCAGTGCATGCCATTGAAAGTGGAAATGCACCCCAGGCCGAACATGTGTTCATTGATACACTGTTCGTGGGATCCGTTGGAAATACAAAAGGAAGCCAACCGACTGCTGAGGTCACTGTAAACAATCAGAAACGGAAGATCAAGTTCAAAATTGATACTGGGGCCGAAGCCAATGTCATTCCAGTAGATCTGTTTCAAAAAATTGTCCCAAGACCTGAATTGAAAGAAACCAAGCAAATTCTTGTTGCATATGGAGGTACGAGAATCGCAGTAATTGGGACTTGCATGCTGTCATGCACATACAACAAGGCTGCCTCAGGAAGATACGAATTCTTTGTTGTGAAAACCAAAGCCATGCCAATACTTGGCTATGAAACATGCGTCGACATGGGTCTTGTGAAACTGGCAGGAACTGTTGAGCAAAATGATGAAACGCCATTCGTCCAGAAGGTAAAAAAAGATTTTGCTGACGTATTCACCGGCATAGGCGAGCTAAAGGGTGACTGCATCATACATCTTAAGCCAGGCGCTGTGCCAACTGTACATCCAGTGAGACGTATACCATTTGCCCTTCATGACAAGCTGAAAAGCGAGTTAGAACAGCTGGAAAAACAGGGTATCATACAAAAAGTCACAACTCCTACAGAGTGGGTAAACTCGATTGTCACTGTTGAAAAACAAGATGGTTCTCTTCGTTTGTGTTTAGATCCAAGGGACCTAAACAACGCTGTACAACGACCTTACTACCCCATGCCAACTTTTGAAGACATAGCAGCACGCCTTCATGGTCACAACAGATTCACCAAACTAGATGCAAAGTCTGGATATTGGATGCTCAAACTGTCAGAACAATCATCATTAATGACCACTTTCAATACGCCTTTTGGAAGGTATCGATACATGAGGATGCCGTTTGGTATTGTCTGTGCTCAGGACATATTCCAACAGAAAATGGAGGAAACGTTCAGCGATCTAGAGGGACTAGGTGTGATTGTGGATGACATAATAGTATCCGGCAAGGACGACGAGCACGATAGAAATCTTGTATGCGTGTTGGAGAGGGCCAGAAAGGAAGGAGTGAAATTCAACCCTGAGAAATGTATATTCGCTGCCTCCAGTATCCCTTATTTTGGCCACATCATCACAGCTGAAGGTATAAAACCTGATCCAAGGAAAGTCCAAGCTATAAAAGACATGCCGTATCCTACAAGCAAGGAAGAGCTCATGACATTCTTAGGAATGGTCAATTTTCTATCCCGTTATGTTCCAAATCTCTCCACCCTAAACCACTCGTTAAGAGAGTTAGGAAAGCAGGCTACATTCCAGTGGACAGATGTTCACAAATCAGAGATGGAAAAGATCAAGATTTCTATCTGTCAGAACCTAGCTGCATTTGATGCTCAAAGTAAAGAAGTGGAGTTGAAAACAGATGCATCGAAGCATGGCCTTGGGGCGGAACTCCTAACTCATGGAAAGGTAGTAGCATTCGCCTCAAAAGCATTGAATGAGACAGAGCAGCGCTACTCACAAATCGAGAAGGAGCTGTATGCAATCATGTTCGGCTGTCAGAGATTTCACCAGTGCATATATGGCCGAAGAATCAAAGTGTACACTGATCACAAGCCCTTGGAAACCATTCTGTCGAAATCTTTGTCTCAGGCACCACCAAGGTTGCAAAGGATGATGCTTCAGATACAGCCCTATGATTTGGAAGTTCACTACATTAGAGGCAAAGACATCCCGGTAGCTGATGCCCTGTCAAGACTGCACCCATCTGAAGAAGATGACGAATTTCAAAATGAGATTGAATTTCATGTAAACTCATTTGTTAAACACATTCCTGTCAGCGATACAAAAATGGAGCAAATCCGAAAAGAAAATCAGCTAGATCCAGTCATGCAAGCCCTCGCCAAGGCTATCCAGGAAGGGTGGCCTGCTGTTAGGAAGTCTTGTCCAAGATCCATTATCCCGTACTGGAATTTCAGAGAAGAGCTAGCGGTTGTCGATGGTATCATATTGAAGGCAGACCGAATTGTCATTCCTTCAGCCATCCAACCAAACATTCTACAGCAGCTACATGCATCCCACATGGGAATGGAAAAAACCAAACAGAGAGCACGAACTGTAGTTTTCTGGCCTGGAATGAACCAGGAAATAGAAAGGTTTGTTAAGAGCTGCGAATCATGTGGGAAATACGCACAGAGCAATCCCAAAGAGTCATTGCTGTCCACACCACTACCTCAAGGCCCATGGGAAGTCGTCGGTATTGACCTCTGTCAGCTGGAGGGAAGAAATTACCTTATAACCAGCGATTACTACAGCCGGTTTATAGAGATCGACAAGCTGAACTGCACAACTTCATCGGAAATCATCACCAAACTCAAGTCCCATTTCGCCAGATATGGCATTCCTTTGAAGATCCGGTCAGACAATGGACCACAGTTCTCATCCAATGAGTTCATTAGTTTTCTGAAACTGTACGACATCCGGCTCTCTACATCAAGCCCGAACTTCCCACAGTCGAATGGATATATAGAAAAGGCAGTAGACATAGCAAAAAGAATCATGCAGAAAGCAGTTGATTCCAAGTCGGATCCGTACCTTGGTCTCCTTGAGTACAGGAGTACGCCAATCAGTGGATCGGCATCACCAGCACAACTGCTCATGAGCAGGACTCCGAGGTCGATTCTACCAACCATCCAGCTGAGTCCCAAAGTAGTACCTCGAAAAGAGATCATCAGGGTTCATGAAAGAAATCTGTGTAAGCAAAAGACTCACTATAACCAGCATGCAAAAGACTTACCTGAGCTAAGCCCAAACGAAACAGTTTGGATGAAACTGTCAAAAGAAGACAAACAGTGGAAGAAAGGGATAGTCCTGTCAATGCCTGAGCCAAGATCTTACCTTGTACAAGCTGAAAATGGAAATACTTACAGAAGAAACCGTGTTCATTTAAAACCCAGATTCAGTTCTCCGACAGAAACCTTAATCAACAGTCCACGCGAACTGATAGTAGACCCAGATGAGAGCCAGTCGATTCCCCCTGGTCCATTACTTGAGGATACGAAGTCACCTGAAAAGCCAGACGCTATTAGTCCGCCAATTACTACCCCACCGAGATTTAGAGTTGACGAAACTAATGACGTCCCAGCCACACCGTTTGCAACTCCAAATCCGGCTCCGGTGAACAATAACAGGAATGCCAATACGAGCGCGGCTCCACTTGGTCCACGCTTGTCAAGATATGGAAGGCCCATAAAACCAAGACAGATTTTCGATCTCTGAATCACGGAATGACGTGGAAAGACAGAATTACGGTTTATCGTTATTATGATGCTTCAGAAGAATTTTGTTTATTTTTGTTTGTGTGTTTTTTTGTTATTATGTGAAGAAGGATGTTGTATGCTTACCGTTTGTTTGTGCTTACCTTTTGTGCTTACCTTGCGCCGCCTATAATGCTTTGCTTGTTGTTTATGTTTGTCATGTTATATTGCAGATCGGTTGGCTTCTGAATAAACAGATTCAATCAAACCACTTCGTCGAACACAACAGACGCCTCTGGTAAAGTCGTGTAACTTTGTGCTTACGAGCCCAAGGGGGAAGGCCGAGTCGGTACTTAGCATGCTCATAACAATTTACTCATTGTCCTTACGTCAGGTATGCTAAATAACTTCCAAAAAGGAGCTTCGCCGTAGCTACCACAATCAGAACCTTCTACTTACGTCTATCCTTTTTTCAAGAATGTCATACACTGTTCTGTATAACTTCCTGACAAAGCGAAGCATGCCATTCCAATTCCAAAATCTCTTGATTAAGCTATTTACTGTACAATTGCCATGTATCTTTAATGGCATGCTTATAAATCATCCCCTGGCAAAAAGTCATCCAATAAATCGCATGTTTACTCACGCGATGCCGGACCATCTGGTGTCCGAATTCATCACTAAAACGGCAAACAAGTCGAAGGGAGATTGTAAACTTGCACGGTATGATCCACGAATAAGAAGTTCGTTGTTAAGTAGAGGTGTCAAAGCTTAAATCGAGCAGGAGAGTTAATTAGCAACTACTAATCTAGAAGCCATGTTCAGCACTGAATCATCCGGGCGAATCAGCGTGTCATCTCAAATTTAAATAACTATGAAACAAGTCACGATACGAAGTTGTACCGTGTCACAAGCTCTTCAAAATATAGGGAAAAACTTCAATTTGACATGGTCAAAATTCAGCACTGGGGAAGCGCGTGGCTGATCGAGATTCAAAAAGAAAGAGACACGTAGCTGTCTTGGGTTGCAGACTTTTTCAGACAGTTACACAGTTGTGTAAGTGTAAATTCAGGTTCTTTCTGATTACTAACTAAATAACAAAATGTCCAGAGCCCGGCTGAGAAGACAAATTCGTAATGCACGGGATGGAGAGACTTCTTCAAATAAATACAGCATTTATACTTCACTACATGTCATTCATACAAATGGAAATATGCGTATTCTCCCGTCAGTACCCGGTCCCCAACACCACTCGTTGACACGTCCAGCGAAACAAACAATAAAAATAAAACTAAAAGATATCGATAATCGAATGACATCCCGAGCTGAAGGATTCCTTCGATTCCTTTCGAAGATGAAACAGTGCTACGTCATCTCTACGTATTATTATAGTTAGTTTAGTTTATTCAAACAGATGTGACATCATTACGTTTTATACGGGCATTGTCCGATAAGGTCAATGCGAGATGGAGAATGTCCAGCGAAGGATCACAAAGCCTCCAAGCCAATTTACGTAGACCGCAGGGGCGGCGGTTCGAGGGGCGGTGACTCCCCCCCCCCCATGCTTTAGAGAATCGTACATTTAGTCGCATGTTTTGAGCTTCTTGGTATAACAGTCGTGTCCGTATTTATTTATATACATATATACATAGAAGGATCTTCTATACATAGCCAAATTACGTAGACCGCAGGGGCGGTGGTTCGAGGGGCGGTGACTCCCCCATCCCCCCCCCCCATGCTTCAGAGACTCGTACATTTAGTCGCATGTTTTGAGCTTCTCGGTATGACAGTCGTGTCCCTATTTATTTATTTATTTGCTACCCAGAATGACATGAAGGCTGTTAGAAAATGTGAATTTTGCCCACAAATGACTAGTTGTATGTTTTGAGCTTGTCAGATTCATCTTCTGTTCTCTCGGAACGACAGTCGTAGCCTACGACGTGCCAGAATCATACCAGATCGTGAATTTCACCAGAAGCAATTCATCTGTTTCTTGTCGTATTTTGCGCACAGATTTTCTATTCGTACATTAGAGACAGTCGTAAGTTTGATTTTGCCAGATAAGGCACCTTGTCGTGAATTTCAGTTGTGCTAATGACCTGTTTCTAGTCGTATGGTTCTGTAGAGATTTTTTTTATGGTTCATGGGTTACGAGTCAATCGTATATGTTTTGAGTTTGTTAGTATGACAGACGACAGTCGTATGTTTAGAGCTTGTCGGAATTGCATAGACACACCCAAAGAATCATGATTTTGTTTCGGGAATGTGTCGTGAAATTGTAGCAAATCGTGATCACATGGTGAAGTTACGACGACGACCTATGCATCCCCTGTTTGTAGCATCGTTCAGATAGCCTAATAGGTGTAATAAGCTGAATGCCGCTATACGCGATGTTTACGTCTTAATACACACCCTTGTTCAAATAGGAGTTCTTTCAATGCAGTGTTCGGTGTTGCTACGCGGATACAATTTTTCGAAGCTTCTGAAGATCAGAAAAAGTGTACTGGAAGTACACGAGTACAATTGGATGCTCGTTATATTATAAGAAGCTACTATGTTAACAATCAGACAGCATTTGGTTCTCGAACTAACAATAAGCAGCCGTAAAATAACAAAATGTGATATTCTGAAGAAAAGTTACTTTTTCAACTTTAGCGATTCCCGTGGCAACCATAACGACGCTGCTCTTTTCCTCGGCCCGCTAGTGGAACCAATCAAGCGATCTGATTGGCCCTGCATAAGCGAAGATAGAACCAGGATCTATTCTCCTTGTTACAGCGCACCCCGAGGAAAACAGGAATCCGTAATGCACCGTATACGCCGTAATACACCTTATTCCACCTATTTGAACAATGCTTTATATAACCGCCCATTTCTTGACACATTATTATAACTCTATGGTGAGCGTGCTCCAACCTTCTACAAATAGTAACTATTAGTTACTATTTCCGTTCCAACCTCACCAAAAGTTGCTACGCTGACCGTTCCAGCCTTCTCGAAATAGTAACTAGTAGTAGCTATTTGCTTACCACGTTCGGGAACGTAGTAAGCGTAGTAACTACGGATCTCTGTAACGTGATTGGTCGGATTCGCCCGCGGCATGATATTCTGCTGGAAATAGAAAAGTCGTTCCAGCGTTGACGGCAAAAAGTCAGAATTGGTGACGTCATGCGTAGTAACTACGGTAAGTAGGATGGAACACGCTGGGTATAGTCGGTTCTACATAGACGGCGGGCAAAAGAGACCCGCAAAATTTAAACAAGAGCTGTAAGCTCATATGGCACGAGTTGAGATGTATTGTTTGATCAAAAGTACTTTTCGTCTGTGCGGTTCAGATGCGCACTTTAAGGGAGCTAGAGAAAAAGTATTTGATTGTTGAACTTGGCTGTAATGATGCGCACTTTAGTAGCTCTAGAAATTCATCTGTAAGCAAAACCCTGGAGGCAAAAACGATAGCAGGCTCTTAGGGATCATTGATATATACCGTTTGGTCAAAAGTATTTTATTTTTCAACTTTTCGGTTAAAATGCGCACTTTAAGGGTGCTAGAAATAAATTTGTTTTAGCAGTGGCACAACTGATCATGGGTTGAGTTGAGATTTATCGTTTGATAAAAAGTAATTTTCGACCTTGCGGTGAAGATGCGCACTTTAAGGGAGCTAGAACTTCATTTGTAAGCAAAACCCTTGAGACAAAAATGATAATGGGCTTATGGGGATCATGAAAATGTATATTTGCTTCAAAGTATTTTTCTTAATTTGCGGTCATGGTTGGTACTGTTAGGAATGGTCGGATTTGGAACGTGGCGATTTCTAAGCCAATCTTATCGAATTTCTGACATTCCAAGCAAGTTTTGTCGTCCTAGCACATCTGGAAGTACCTTTACTGCCAATCACCAGAATTCCGAACTGCCCCCCTTCAAACTCCCCCCACAGTTGCCAGAGCTTATCCGGTTCTGGAAATGATTTATCCTGAGCATCTGTTTGTTATTCGCACAAAGTTCCATCCCGCAGCTTAGACTGGAGAGATATCTCTCCAGTTTAAGCTGGTCACGTATCCCCCCCCCCCTCCCAGTTGTTGTCGGATCCGGTCCGGACATGAACAAGATCACCAGAGATATGTCCTCTGTTCAATTAAAAAATTTCACTCAAATCCGATCACCCGTTCCAAAGTTACGCATGACTCAAAAATCTGGATTCGCCTTCCCTCTGCTCCCCCATTATTATCGGATCCAGTAAATTTTTATTTACAAGTCAGTTGGATCGGGTCCCTGATACGCCTCCCTAGTTTCGTCATGAAAATCCCAAGAGCCGCCATCACCGGAATTCCGGGAAACTCCCCTCCCCTCCACCCCCACCCCCCAAGCGTCCGGATCCAGTATAAATGTGTAAACGATTTACCTGGAACAGATGCTTGTTATCCCCAGCAAGTTTCACTACGATCCCTCCATTCTAACCGTTTCCCGGGATTTTCGGTTCCCCCCCCCCCCCAGCTCCCCCATAGCTGTCGAATCCAGTCCGGATTTCAAATGAAACATCAGAGATATGTCATTTATTCAGGTATTAAGTTTCATTCCAATCCGATCACCCGTTCGAAAGTTACACACCACTCAACATTCGGGTTTCCCCCGCCTCCCCCCCCCCAGATAGTCGGATCGGGAAACTGATTATTTTGAGGTTGCTTTGGTAAAGTTCCTGATATGCCTGCCAAGTTTCATTGCCCTAAAACATCTGAAAGTACCCTAACTCGAAAAAGTGTGACAAAAAGCTTAAACCATATACCAACCCCTTCGACCTGCGATTACACTAGCTCTGTCCGCCGACACTCATATATATAAGCAGAAAATGACGTCATTCACTTGCAGAGCTATACTAGTGTGAAGAAAGGGGTAGGGGTTTGACAAAAACTACTCAATTCTCAGGATTCCCCCGCCCTCCATTTCCCCCCAGATGGTCAGATCGGGAAACTGATTATTTCCAGGTTAGTTTGATCGGGTCCCTGATGTGCCTGCCAAGTTTCATAGTCCTAGCACATATGGAAGAACCCTAACTCTCAAACACTGGACTGACCGACCGACAGACCGACGGAAAAGTGGTTGTTATATGGCACTTGGCCGGTAGGCCAGTGCCATAATCAATGACTACCAAGTTACACATGCTTCTAGACTGAGTAGCTGATTGTGCCTCTTCCCAGAAGTTTAGAAGAAAGGCTTTGTGTATAAGTAAGTAAAACGCTGTAAGCTGTGTAGGTGTCCCGAGCATTGTAAGCGAATAGTTACTGTTATCACAATTGTTCTTTCTTGCAGGTTGGAACGGTCAGCGTAGTAATTTTTCACGAGGTTGGAACAAAAATAGTAACTAATAGATGTTAGAAGGGTAAAATAAAGCTCATTGTTTGACTACGGTTGCAAATCTCAGCTGTAGAAAAGCGAAAATTTCAAATAAAGTGACTCATGCAGATTTTGTACAGAGGGAGATTTCGGAGGCTAGTCGACCAGGGACGTCGTCACACAGTGAAACCAAGGGGGGTCCTTTAAGTGGCATAATCTGTGACCATGGCACTTCTTCCTTAGAAAAGGATCTGGGAAGTTTCTGGTTCATTCTGGTAGTCGTGAAAAGATGGACAGTCAATCATCCACTTTCACCTGGGATATCACTGATAAATATTCCTTCAGCCGAAGCTGACGGTGCAGACCGGGTACGTCAGCTACATTTATTAGAGCTATATTTCGGCCTGTCTTGGCAAGGGTCCTCTTCAGGCTAAAGCCACTCTAGCTGGAAAATGAACTTGTGGGATAGTATTTAAAGATTCTGCCTCAAGTATCTTATTTTGTGAACTTCTACTCTGAAAATTGGTTAGATATCTGGACACGGCTGCTGTTTTTACTGTTCGACTGGGTCGTCGAAAGAGATTCTGTATTTTGGTTTCGGAGTCATTTGTCTCTTCTTCTTCTTTCCAGCTAAGATGGATACTTGTCGGCGGCGTGTATGGGCGATTTCAAGTTCTTTACTTCGGTGCTGAATATTTGTTCAGCGGACTGCGAATCATCTTTGACGGTGCAAAACGGATAAATCAGCTACATGTTTTTCCACAAGGTCATTTTCAGCTTGAGCCTGAAGAGGACCCTTGCCGAGAAGGGCCGTAATATAGCTCTAATAAAATGTCACTGACGTATCCGTTTTGCACCATCATCACCGACGGTTCTTTTGCTCTCTTTCGTTACCTATTTGACTGTTTTCGCGGCATGAACGCCTATGAGGCGATTAAGTAACAAAATTGGATTCTTTCATATCACGCCATCTGGCCATTAACGAACTTCTGGTAAGGAAGAACCTTAGGTAAGCTCAAAAGCGTGTGAGTGATATGCAGCACTGGATACTGTTTCTGCCTAGATATTGAATATATATATTCAATTTTAAATGTAGCCCATCTAGCTACAGACGGAGTACGGTAGAAGAATAGAAACCACAACAGAAACAAAGTAATAATAATAATAATAATTTATTGAGGCTGCTACACAACAAATTAAAGAGCGGAGTAGTAGAAAGAAAGAAAAATGAATTACACACAAAGAAAACGAAACACTACATAAACTTTATAAAACTTATAGATACGTTAAGCGAGTAAACAGCGATTCGTATATGTTTTGTAAGAAGTCTGTAAGCATCATGGAGCTTCACGTGGGATCGCGACCGCATAGGGATTAGCTATGTGAAAATTCGTCATTTTTCCGTTTCGTACTAGTGCGCCAAAGACTTGTGAGTCAGTTAACACAGTCGAGCCTTCGAAGCCGAAACTCGTGGAAACGTGGTTGGTTTTTCTGTTCTTCACGGTATTTCGAATACCCAGATGAAAATTGTGTAGCCTGTGTAGTTGTATGATAGTTGTTCGAAAAAGTTGCATGCATTGATATTTAATACTACAGAATACCATCGTTTAATGTGCCTCAGACTGGGCCAGTCCTAAGCAGTATAGTATCCAGTAGCATCCTGTCTTGCTAATAGTAGCATGCAGTGCTACTGTAGCTACTGAATGCTATTATCACTTACAACTCTATATAACTAATTTTCATCGGTTCTTGAGAAGAAAGAGAAAATCCAGGTAAATCTCAGTAAATAGAACTTCAGGTTTGCGTCCGTACCATTTTGTGCAAAAATGATCCTCAGTTTTATGTCTGTGTGATTGAGAAAGTACTTAGTTTTATCATTTAGACTTTATGTTGCTACTAAATTAAAAAATCCACTAAATTCGAGCAACAAAATTGAAAATCATCACGACAGTTTTTTGTCGAATTCGAGTCACAAAGTGAGCCATAAAAAAATTGTTGGTTGTGGAACACATTTCTGAGCCACGACCATGAAACTTGGCAGGCGTGTTAGGGACCCCCCGAATCTCCCGATTCGATCATCGTTTTGGGAGAAACAGTAATCAGGGAGTGGAATAACCATTTCAGATTTAGTAGATCAAGCCGATTTTCTGATGAAATCAGTATCGGAAGAGAAATGCAGCCTTGACAACTGCAAACTGTATCTGACAAACATGCTAACTGTTCTTACAAGTGCCATATGAGCTTTCAGCTCTTGTTTTTTTTAGGGCTCGGCCGAATTGAAGAGCACGCTCCGTGGAAGAACAAGGAGGAACCCGTCAGTTCGCCTAAATATTCCGTCAGTTCTTCCACTTTTTACGACAGTTCAACCACCCGTCAGTTGGCCCACCAAAATTCGTCAGTTCGTCCACCCGTCCCTTTTTCTAGCCGTCAGTTCGCCCACTTGTCATTTCATCATTTCGCCACTACACCACCCGTCAGTTCGTCCACCGGTCAGTTCGGCTACCGTCAGTTCGTCCACCCGTCAGTTGAGCTACCCATCAGTTTGCCCACTCTTAAAATCCGTCAGTTCGCCCACTCTCGAAATCCGTCAGTTGACCCACCCTTGAAATCCGTCAGTTGGCCCACTCTTGAAATCCGTCAGTTGACCCACCTTTGAAATCCTTCATTTGGCCCACTATTGAAATCCGTCAGTTGACCCCCTTAGATTCCGTCAATTGACCCACCCTTGAAATCTGTCAGTTGGTCCACTCCTGAAATCCGTCAGTTGGCCCACTCCTGAAATCCATCACTTCATCTAATTTGAAAATCTGACAGTTGAACCAACTTTGAAGGATCATTAAATCCAAGAAAAAGTGCCGTGACCCCAAAGGGATAATCAGGTCAACTTCACCCTGTCATTAAAGTCCACGAAAAATAGGGAGACAACCCCAGAAGATTGCTCAAACGGAGACGACCTTCCTCGTTTAATAAGGTCAACACGAGATGCATATGGGTGCAATTTTTATGTTTACGTAAAAAAGGATATGAAGATGGGTGTAAAAAAAAGTATTATATGAAAAAGCACCGCGACCCCAGGGGAATAATCAGAAGGAGCCGACAATTACGTAAACATTTAGTTAGAATATCGGGAGCTTGTTGCGACATTCTGCGGCAAATTCAACTGGAAAAGCTAAAAGATGAAAACAAAAGGAAAAAGGAAATATAGAGTAAAGAGCAGTGAAGGGTTCTGATTGGCAACACAATTCAGAGTAGTTCACACGGATATGGAAAGTAAAATTATAATAGAAATAATATAGTGCAGGACTTTAGTGCCAAACTTCCGTGTACAATCTCCGAGTATATTTGCAATCTATCTGCAATGTACGAGTCTCTACTCTGTACGGAAAGTGTCCTTTTGTTAGTGGGAAAACTTCTTTTCCTAAATTTACGTAGCACACAAACTAAATTTAAATAGCTCAAAGACATTATGTGATTCAAGGTGTTTGAGAATTATCAATTTCTTTCGCCGACGGCTTTCAACCCAGCAACCCGAATGCTCAAAAGCTTTTTCAAAATATTATCGTAGATTCGTACAGAATAGCTATACCAAGGCTTTACCAACCTTGAGTCACTTGGGCCGTTAAACAGGGACAAATTCAGGGCTGCTGACTACAATATCTATTGCCAGTCTGGGGCCAAGGATGAACCGAAAGGGGTTGGGGTGAGTGTGGGTGACATCTGTCAAACACAATCTCCGAGTCGTTTGAAAAAAATGTTAATATCATCGTAAATCTGTCCCAGTCTAAGGCAACCGAGTCGTATAAAACAGGTTTCAATATCCCGTTAGGTCGGTGACATGATTATTACTTGATCGAAGGGTGCCATTGGTGCTGAACGATCAGCAATTCACCTTGTTCTAAAACCTGTCTTGGTTGTATATGATTTGTATCAATTAGCTCTTTCTGATTTTAGCCTGTCAAGATTACTATAGGTTAGTTGTTAAATTGAAGTCTGGCTGGATAACATTAATAAAACTTATAAGCCGGACTCAAGAGACAAGGTAGCGTGCATGGTCTGTGGTCAAACTTTGACTACAGGTGGAACAATACCAAAGGTTTCGATGGTATCCCCAAAATTTAATATTTGACAATTGCGTTCTGTAGATCCGGTCTTCATCAGACTTCTTGAATATTTGTAGTTTCAATATTTGACCAATGACTGTTTTTCTGAGAAAATAAAGTTCAGGTATGGATTCAAGAGATGTCTTTACCCTGTATGTCTTATTTAGTTTGACAAAGTTGATCAAAACTTCCTGCCTCGCTTCTGCCAAATATCCTGTTTCGGCGGGATTCCCGGTGAACTACTTGTCCAGCAACAACTAAATCTCAAAATGAATGAAGCACATCCCCTTACCCCCGTTTTGAAACTCTAATCACCTTCAGATAAACTTTAAACTTCAAAAAAAAAAGATCAGATTTTGGCCGGATTTTGGGCGAACTATTTTCCCGGCGAGAAAATAATTTTCATATCCGTATTCAACATGTCACTACATCGAGCCTCTTATTAACTTAGATAAAACTTTTAAAAAACTTCCGGTTTCGGCTGGATCCCGGGCGAACTATACGTCCGGTTGGAAAATAATCGTTATGTATTGATTCAGCATATTCTCTTACCCCTAAAGTGAGCGTTTAATCAACTTCAAACAAAACTTATACTTTGAACAATTTTTTGCGGTTTTGGCCGGATTCCGGGCGAAGTACTTATTAACTTTAGATAAAACTTTTAAAAAACTTCCGGTTTCGGCTGGATCCCGAGCGAACTATATGTTCGGTTGGAACATAATTGTTATGTATTGATTCAGCATATTTTCTTACCCCTAAAGTGAACGTTTAATCAACCTCGAATAAAACTTATACTTTTAACAATTTTTGCGGTTTTGGCCGGATTTCGTGCGAACTACTCGTCAGGATAGTAAACAATTGTCATACACGGATTCAGCATGTTTTCTTGCCCCGAGACCGACCATTTAATCAACGTTAAATAAAACTTTTACCTTTAACACCTGATTCCGGACGAACTATTCCGGCGAGAAAATAAGTTTTAGATATGGATTCAGCATGTCTCCTTACCCCTATATCAACTATCTTAATTGGTATTATAACTTTTTTTTTCGTCCCTTAATTTGAAACCGTTCCCCCGCCGCTAGGTATGTGGCTACCCGATGAAAAATCTATCTCAAATAGCACTATGAAATAGTACGAAACAGTAGCATGCAGTACTAACGATGCTACTACATGCTTCTACTTCAAGGCTACCGTGATACTGCATACTACTATATGCTACTATTAGCAAGACTGGATGCTACTATGGCAAGACAGGATGTTACTGGATACTACTACATAAGATTGGACCAGTCTGAGGCACATTAAATAATAGTATTCTTTGCTATTACATAGTATTACATGCAACGTTTTCGTACTGCTACCATACTACTACGCAGGCTACAAATTGTTCATCGGGTATAGAGCTCATCTACTAACTTGACCTGTACGTTGACCCAACAGATCCTCATACCAATTTTCAAGAAAAGATCTCTAACCCTTCGAAAGTTATCGTGCTAACAGACGGACGGACGGACGGACAGACGGATAACTTTTGCGACGCTCCTAGGTATATGATCATAAGCATGTTGCGGAGTTATGTAGCGTTTACACTGACAAGAAATCCCGTTGAGTAGAAAGGAGTTCCTGTCGACTCGAAAGGATTCCGTTCGTGAAGACGACTAGGAAAAAGTGTAGCGGGACGAGAATCCTTTAACGATGAAAAGAATTATGGAATACTTGAAAGGAATCTCGTCGGCAGTACTGGTAAAAAGACAAAAAAAAAGAAGTCTAACTAGCTTTTGAGAGCAGTAGTCATCAGTACTGATGTCATAAATGCTCTCAAAATATTTTTTTGTTGGCTAGTGAATTTATTTTTGTCAGATTTTCTGGTTTCAAGAATTTATATTTTTTCCCTCTGCGTGTAAACATAATCTTGTCACCAAGATCGGATTCTGTTCAGGTTTTCCTGTACTTGTAAACGCTGCATTTTAACGTGTTTATAAACTGTGCGTATCGGTCAGATTTGATACAAAAGAATATTACTGTGACAAGTAGACCAGAAGTTAATGTAGGATTGTATAAAGGCCCTGCCTTCGTTTCTGAATGACAGTCTAGATTTAATAGAAATTCTACTTCTGGTTTATTTGTCACAGCAAGAGCACACAGTTAACTAGATTTACGTCACTCTGGCTACAATCTGAAGTAGCGATATCCCTATAAAATAATCTTTTGCAGTGAACCTTGGTTTAACTTAGCACGAATACTGCTTTTGTGACGTGTAAAAGGAGCATAAAAGCGAAGACTGTGTGCGACTTTGTGTCAACTGTCTTCTTTCGTTTTTTTCCGCATCATTGTAAAAACTTTCGATGTCCGTATGTAGGCTATGGATGTAAAAAAGCTAATTTTGCACCTGAAAAATTCGATCGAATATTCGCAAAATTGAAATATTCGGAGGCCTCTCGAAAATTGCAAATATTGCGAAAAACTGAAATGTTTCGCAAAATTGAAAAATAGAGAAAAATTTAAAAATATGGCGAACTTGTGATTGGAGATTACATTCCATTTGATTAGTAGGTTGGGAAAAACGGGATCGGCATTGATCGCTGCTTCATATCTGAAGCCGGAAATTCCTGGTAGTCTTGCAAATTAAATTCTTCTAGTGATAGACTTGACGAACATTAGCGTTAAATCGAAATAACCTAGCCTTAACTATCTTATACAATAAACTAAGCAGAAATGATAGTGCTAGGCCTAAACAAAGGCGTTTCTTACCTATGAAACCCTTGTACACCAGTTGTCAGTCAGGTTTTTATTAAATGATTCATCTCAACTTATGATAGCACATTTAACAGCTGTGGGGGAGTTTCGAGCGGTGATTGGAAATCTCAAGAAACGGTTAGAATGGAGGGATCGGAGTTAAACTTGCTTGGAAGAACAAGCATTTATTCTAGATAAATCTATTGCAAAGTTGGACTGGACACTTGGGAGTTGGGGGTGGGGGGTGGCGGGGGGCCTTCAAGAATTCCTATAACGTCGTTTTTTAAGACAAAACTTGGTAGGCATATCAGAGACCCGAGCAACCTGACAGAGCCCTTACCTCCGGCATACAACTGCAAGTGCCATTTGAGCTTACAGCTCTTGTTTGTTCACTCATCTTCACACCCTTTTTTACGAAAACATAAAAGTTGCCATCTATAGGCAACTTATGTTGATCCTAATTAAACGAGAAAGGTCATCTCCGTCTGAGCGATCTTATGGTATTGCGTCCCTTTTTTTTCGTGGACTTTATTGACAGGGTCGAGTTGAGATTGATATTTATTAAATGATTTCATTTTCTAGAAATAAGTCCAGAAAATACTGCCATAAAATGCAGATTAAAAAAAAAATGCCCGAGGCACTTACTTAATTTGTCCTGGGTAAAGGCGTTGGGAGCTTTCCTCTTTCGCGGAAGCTGAAAATGTCGGTACTTACATGTCGGAACCTGCGAGTCGTATGTTGTGATCCAGAAGTCGTTGAAACTAGGGGTACCCCCCCCCCCCGTCCTGAGGGCTTCGGGCCACCCTGTTTGGGGATCTCAAATCTTAGGAGTATATTTCTTGGAAAAATCAAGTTATCTTCGTAATCTTCCATTTCCGTGTGAACTAAGAAGCCTTCACTGTTCGTTAACTCTGTTTTTTCTTTTTCCTATTGTTTTCATCTTTTAGGTTTTCCAGTTTAATTTGCTTTAATGACAAGTTCGACTTCAGCTGATTATTCCCCTGGGGTTGAGGCCGTTTTTCATGGATTTAATGATCCGGCAAAGTCGGGTCAACTGTCGGATTTTTAAATTGGGCGAAGTGACGGATTTCAGGAGTGGGAAAACTGACACATTTAAAGGGTGGGTAACTGACGGATTTCAGAAGTGGGTAAACTGGCCGATTTCAGGTTTCGGCGAACTGACAGATTTCAAGGTTGGACCAACTGACGGATTTCAAGAGTGGGTCAACTGACAAATTTCAGGAGTGGGTCAACTGACGGATTTCAAGGGTGGGTCAACTGACGGATTTCAAGAGTTTTTCAACTGACGGATTTCAGGAATGAGCCAACTGATGGATTTAAGGGTGGGCCGGTCAACTGACGATTTCAAGAGTGCACCAACTGATGGATTTTAGGAGTGGGCGAACTGGTGGTGGGTCAACTGACGGTAGGAGAACTGACGAGTGGACGACCTGACGGGGGGCGAATTGACGGGTGGGGGTAGTGACAGTGACCCGAACAAGGTACTGATTGATTTTATTCTTCTTTTAGAGTCGCTTCAGTAGATGTAGTGGAGACGCACGGCTGTGTTAAATACCTGGTGGAATTGCTTGGCACTTTTGGCTTACACTGTAACAAAAATCTTGCAGCATTTGCTACTGGGGATTAGTCTTCTCCTTACTGAGATAAGACTACCCCTAATTTGGATTAATTTTATCCGAATATAGATAAGATTAATCCCAGTAGCAAATACTGCATCGTTATTTGGAGAGACTTTTTACAGTGTACTGAGTACTGAGGACCATCCTTATCGGATCGAAGAAATAAAGAACGTGCCCTTCTGTTTATGGGAAGATCCCCCAAAATTCCTTATAACGGCTCCTCCAGAAATTTAAACTGGAGTCCCTTGAGTCCCATAGACTGAAACTGTGCATGCCTTCTGGTAAGAAAAAGCTTGAGCACCCTATCAATAGGTATATACTTCCGCCACCACTTTTAACTGCTCTCAAAAGTGGCAATCCCAAAACTCCAACAGGTAGGGTGTGACCACGTACGGTCTGGAAAGACGTTAGTACCGTCTTTCCCGAAATTTTGTAATCTTTATTAGTGTTTGCATTCGTATCGCTGTGGTCTCGTAATCGACGCGTTACAGGAAATCATGGAATTAAAGATCCGATTGAGGCTGCTTTAGAGCGTCGTGCTCGATTTCTGAAATCCCTCGACCCTCTAAATAGCCTCTATCCAGCAATGAAGCAGAAGTTAAGTAGTTATTAATATTTTTTTTCTCTTTTTTGCATTATGTAGTGCCAATTTAAAACTGTATTTTGTGTGTTGTTCATTTTTCCTTTTCCTTTTTCCTTTTTGTTTATATTTCTTTCTTCTACTCCATCAGTGACATTTTTATGTAAAGATGGGTAATAAACATATTCATTCATTCATACATTGGCGATTTCGACAAATTCGGTTTTTATCATGACTGTTCGAGAAGAATAAAAGCGATATTTATCAATCTACCTACCATCTATCTATCAGGACACCGAAGAAAATATAATGCTGAACAAGTAAATAAGTGTCATACGATATCAACGTTTTCATCGCAAGGAATCACGATGTGCTTCTAATACTTGTGAACTAATAGTCTCTTCATTTGACTTAATGCTCCTGCCAAAAGTAATTTGAAAGGCTTATAGGCAAATGGGCGGATATACGTCTTGTCCCTGGAATGTTTGCTAGCGGCTTTGTGAGGGAAAGGGAAGTGATATCGCGACAAGGTGATCTAGCATGGCTCATTCCCATTCGGCTCTATTCGAGAATCAGTTAGATTCCAGGATTCACCAAACGACCAAATGACAAATGACGTGACCCTTCACTTGTCCCGTTCTGGAACCTGTGATTGTCTCGTTTTGTACGGAAGAGAAATAGTAAGTAAGTAAGTAATAAGTAATTTATTTGGAACCCGCCATTTCGAAAAAGCGGAGTAAATAAAAGACATAAAGACACAGAAAAAGGCACTAATTTTCCATCTTCGGCCAGGAAGCGGGGGAGACGGTCGTGCACTGGTTGGTCTCTGTTGTCAATAATTTCTAATAGCGACGAAGAAAAATCCAAAAGGGTAACACTTGCATCTTGAATTTTGAACTTCTCCGACAATGTATGGCTATGGCATAATTTTGACAAGTGGAGCAGGTGCTTTGCATATTTAAAATAACATGATTTCTTATTTTTAATCTCCTTCTTTCGCAGAACATGAGTGAAACCAGAAAGAAATGGTATAGAAGGAGTGCAGAAGGTGCTATACAATTTTTCCAAAGCTTTTCGATTATAGCGCCCCCGGTTCTTGAACCACCGAAGAGCAAAATTTTGACAACGAAGATTTGAATGTTATGCCAAGCCATCATGGAGATTCTGCTGATTTGACGACAAATCATCCCAGAGAGTTAGAAGCTTTGGATGCATTCAAACCATTTGACGAAGGGTTGAAATGCAGGTACTCACATTTTGAGAGGTTAACTTCAAGGCCGATTTTGAGAAATTCCGACGACAGCTTACAGACATTTTTGTTGAGCGTGGATCGGGTATGGCTTACTAAGAGTAAGTCGTCCGCGTAGGCTATGTAGCTGAAGGCTACATGGTTTTTATAAAAGTAAGCATAGTGTAAAGAATCGAGACAAGAAGATATGGCCGATTTGAAGATGTAGGGAGATAAGACTCCCCCTTGAAGAACACCAGTTCAGACAGGAATAACCTCTGACAAGCTACCTTGCCATTCAAACCTTAGTGAGGAATGACCATACCACAATTATAACAGACTGACAACACACAGATTCACGTCAGAAGTAACGAGAGAGAATAGGGCCTGAAAATGCGTTGTATTTTCAAAAGCACCAGCTATATCTATAGAACATATATAAATAGCAGACTTCTCGCGGGTAGCCTGCTTCTTCATTTTTGTCGATATGTGATGAGCGTGCACACAACTGGCACTCGGACGAAATCCAAGCTGCATTAAACCAAAACGACCTTCTTAAACTTATTTTGGATGAAAGACGCATTCCAGGATTTCGCTTATGGTACAAGAAACTGTAATTGGCCGACAGCTTTTGCAAAGCCGCAAAATTACACCTTCGAGAAAAATTGCGTTTTGCACCACAAGAAGAGCAAAATTTTTACAATGAAGATTTGAATGTTATGCCGAGCCACCGCAAAGAGTCAGTTGATTTGACGATGAATGATCCAAGAGATATAGAAGCTTTAGATGCACTCGAACTATTTGACGAAGGGTTGAAATGCAGGTACTCGCATTTTTACAGGTTAACTTCAAGACCAATTTTGGGAAGTTCCTACGACAGCTTACTTACATTTTTTGCGAGTGTGGATCAGCTAAGGCTTACTAAGTGCAAGTCGTCCGCGTAGATTATGTAGTTGAAGGCATAGTCTTTATAGAAGTAAGCAGGATGCAAAGAATCGAGACAAGAAGATATGGCCGATTTTAAAATGTAGGGAGATAAGACTCCCCCTTGAAGAACACCAGTTCGGTGTTCTTCAGTAAGCAGGATGCAAAGAATCGAGACAAGAAGATATGGCCGATTTGAAGATGTAGGGAGATAAGACTCCCCCTTGAAGAACACCAGTTCGGACAGGAATAATCTCTGACAAGCTACCTTGCCATTTAAACCTTACTGAGGAATGACCATACCAAAACTATAACAGACTGACAACAGACAGATTCACGTCAGAAGTAACGAGAGAGAATAGGGCCTGAAAATGCGTTGTATTTTCAAAAGCACCAGCTATATCTATAGAACATATATAAATAGCAGACTTCTCGCGGGTAGCCTGCTTCTTCATTTTTGTCGATATGTGATGAGCGTGCACACAACTGGCACTCGGACGAAATCCAAGCTGCATTAAACCAAAACGACCTTCTTAAACTTATTTTGGATGAAAGACGCATTCCAGGATTTCGCTTATGGTACAAGAAACTGTAATTGGCCGACAGCTTTTGCAAAGCCGCAAAATTACACCTTCGAGAAAAATTGCGTTTTGCACCACAAGAAGAGCAAAATTTTTACAATGAAGATTTGAATGTTATGCCGAGCCACCGCAAAGAGTCAGTTGATTTGACGATGAATGATCCAAGAGATATAGAAGCTTTAGATGCACTCGAACTATTTGACGAAGGGTTGAAATGCAGGTACTCGCATTTTTACAGGTTAACTTCAAGACCAATTTTGGGAAGTTCCTACGACAGCTTACTTACATTTTTTGCGAGTGTGGATCAGCTAAGGCTTACTAAGTGCAAGTCGTCCGCGTAGATTATGTAGTTGAAGGCATAGTCTTTATAGAAGTAAGCAGGATGCAAAGAATCGAGACAAGAAGATATGGCCGATTTTAAAATGTAGGGAGATAAGACTCCCCCTTGAAGAACACCAGTTCGGTGTTCTTCAGTAAGCAGGATGCAAAGAATCGAGACAAGAAGATATGGCCGATTTGAAGATGTAGGGAGATAAGACTCCCCCTTGAAGAACACCAGTTCGGACGGGAATAATCTCTGACAAGCTACCTTGCCATTTAAACCTTACTGAGGAATGACCATACCAAAATTATAACAGACTGACAACAGACAGATTCACGTCAGAAGTAACGAGAGAGAATAGGGCCTGAAAATGCGTTGTATTTTCAAAAGCACCAGCTATATCTATAGAACATATATAAATAGCAGACTTCTCGCGGGTAGCCTGCTTCTTCATTTTTGTCGATATGTGATGAGCGTGCACACAACTGGCACTCGGACGAAATCCAAGCTGCATTAAACCAAAACGACCTTCTTAAACTTATTTTGGATGAAAGACGCATTCCAGGATTTCGCTTATGGTACAAGAAACTGTAATTGGCCGACAGCTTTTGCAAAGCCGCAAAATTGCACCTTCGAGAAAAATTGCGTTTTGCACCACAAGAAGAGCAAAATTGTTACAATGAAGATTTGAATGTTATGCCGAGCCACCGCAAAGAGTCAGTTGATTTGACGATGAATGATCCAAGAGATATAGAAGCTTTAGATGCACTCGAACTATTTGACGAAGGGTTGAAATGCAGGTACTCGCATTTTTACAGGTTAACTTCAAGACCAATTTTGGGAAGTTCCTACGACAGCTTACTTACATTTTATGCGAGTGTGGATCAGCTAAGGCTTACTAAGTGCAAGTCGTCCGCGTAGATTATGTAGTTGAAGGCATAGTCTTTATAGAAGTAAGCAGGATGCAAAGAATCGAGACAAGAAGATATGGCCGATTTTAAAATGTAGGGAGATAAGACTCCCCCTTGAAGAACACCAGTTCGGTGTTCTTCAGTAAGCAGGATGCAAAGAATCGAGACAAGAAGATATGGCCGATTTGAAGATGTAGGGAGATAAGACTCCCCCTTGAAGAACACCAGTTCGGACAGGAATAATCTCTGACAAGCTACCTTGCCATTTAAACCTTACTGAGGAATGACCATACCAAAATTATAACAGACTGACAACAGACAGATTCACGTCAGAAGTAACGAGAGAGAATAGGGCCTGAAAATGCGTTGTATTTTCAAAAGCACCAGCTATATCTATAGAACATATATAAATAGCAGACTTCTCGCGGGTAGCCTGCTTCTCATCATTTTTGTCAATATGTGATGAGCGTGCACACAACTGGCACTCGGACGAAATCCAAGCTGCATTAAACCAAAACGACCTTCTTAAACTTATTTTGGATGAAAGACGCATTCCAGGATTTCGCTTATGGTACAAGAAACTGTAATTGGCCGACAGCTTTTGCAAAGCCGCAAAATTGCACCTTCGAGAAAAATTGCGTTTTGCACCACAAGAAGAGCAAAATTTTTACAATGAAGATTTGAATGTTATGCCGAGCCACCGCAAAGAGTCAGTTGATTTGACGATGAATGATCCAAGAGATATAGAAGCTTTAGATGCACTCGAACTATTTGACGAAGGGTTGAAATGCAGGTACTCGCATTTTTACAGGTTAACTTCAAGACCAATTTTGGGAAGTTCCTACGACAGCTTACTTACATTTTTTGCGAGTGTGGATCAGCTAAGGCTTACTAAGTGCAAGTCGTCCGCGTAGATTATGTAGTTGAAGGCATAGTCTTTATAGAAGTAAGCAGGATGCAAAGAATCGAGACAAGAAGATATGGCCGATTTGAAAATGTAGGGAGATAAGACTCCCCCTTGAAGAACACCAGTTCGGTGTTCTTCAGTAAGCAGGATGCAAAGAATCGAGACAAGAAGATATGGCCGATTTGAAGATGTAGGGAGATAAGACTCCCCCTTGAAGAACACCAGTTCGGACAGGAATAATCTCTGACAAGCTACCTTGCCATTTAAACCTTACTGAGGAATGACCATACCAAAATTATAACAGACTGACAACAGACAGATTCACGTCAGAAGTAACGAGAGAGAATAGGGCCTGAAAATGCGTTGTATTTTCAAAAGCACCAGCTATATCTATAGAACATATATAAATAGCAGACTTCTCGCGGGTAGCCTGCTTCTCATCATTTTTGTCAATATGTGATGAGCGTGCACACAACTGGCACTCGGACGAAATCCAAGCTGCATTAAACCAAAACGACCTTCTTAAACTTATTTTGGATGAAAGACGCATTCCAGGATTTCGCTTATGGTACAAGAAACTGTAATTGGCCGACAGCTTTTGCAAAGCCGCAAAATTGCACCTTCGAGAAAAATTGCGTTTTGCACCACAAGAAGAGCAAAATTTTTACAATGAAGATTTGAATGTTATGCCGAGCCACCGCAAAGAGTCAGTTGATTTGACGATGAATGATCCAAGAGATATAGAAGCTTTAGATGCACTCGAACTATTTGACGAAGGGTTGAAATGCAGGTACTCGCATTTTTACAGGTTAACTTCAAGACCAATTTTGGGAAGTTCCTACGACAGCTTACTTACATTTTTTGCGAGTGTGGATCAGCTAAGGCTTACTAAGTGCAAGTCGTCCGCGTAGATTATGTAGTTGAAGGCATAGTCTTTATAGAAGTAAGCAGGATGCAAAGAATCGAGACAAGAAGATATGGCCGATTTGAAAATGTAGGGAGATAAGACTCCCCCTTGAAGAACACCAGTTCGGTGTTCTTCAGTAAGCAGGATGCAAAGAATCGAGACAAGAAGATATGGCCGATTTGAAGATGTAGGGAGATAAGACTCCCCCTTGAAGAACACCAGTTTGGACAGGAATAATCTCTGACAAGCTACCTTGCCATTTAAACCTTACTGAGGAATGACCATACCAAAATTATAACAGACTGACAACAGACAGATTCACGTCAGAAGTAACGAGAGAGAATAGGGCCTGAAAATGCGTTGTATTTTCAAAAGCACCAGCTATATCTATAGAACATATATAAATAGCAGACTTCTCGCGGGTAGCCTGCTTCTTCATTTTTGTCGATATGTGATGAGCGTGCACACAACTGGCACTCGGACGAAATCCAAGCTGCATTAAACCAAAACGACCTTCTTAAACTTATTTTGGATGAAAGACGCATTCCAGGATTTCGCTTATGGTACAAGAAACTGTAATTGGCCGACAGCTTTTGCAAAGCCGCAAAATTGCACCTTCG